>CM055122.1:560923402-561155932 GCA_029206835.1 Rana muscosa | reverse complement strand
AGAGAGCGAGTGTCTCCATGTGGAGAGAGAGAGAGAGAGAGTCTCCATGTGGAGAGAGAGAGAGTCTCCATGTGGAGAGAGAGAGAGAGAGTCCATGTGGAGAGAGAGAGAGAGAGTCCATGTGGAGAGAGAGAGAGAGAGTCCATGTGGAGAGAGAGAGAGAGAGTCTCCATGTGGAGAGAGAGAGAGTCTCCATGTGGAGAGAGAGAGAGTCTCCATGTGGAGAGAGAGAGAGTCTCCATGTGGAGAGAGAGAGTCTCCATGTGGAGAGAGAGTCTCCATGTGGAGAGAGAGAGTCTCCATGTGGAGAGAGAGAGAGAGGGAGAGAAAGAGAGAGAGTGTCTCAATGTGGAGAGAGAGAAAGAGAGAGGAGAGGGAGAGGAAGAGAGTCTCCATGTGGAGAGAGAGAGAGTCTCCATGTGGAGAGAGAGAGAGTCTCCATGTGGAGAGAGAGAGAGAGTCTCCATGTGGAGAGAGAGGAGAGAGAGAGTCTCCATGTGGAGAGAGAGAGAGAGAGTCTCCAAGTGGAGAGAGAGAGTGTCTCCAAGTGGAGAGAGAGAGAGAGTGTCTCCAAGTGGAGAGAGAGAGAGAGAGTGTCTCCATGTGAGAGAGAGAGTGTCTCCATGTGGAGAGAGAGAGTGTCTCCATGTGGAGAGAGAGAGAGTGTCTCCATGTGGAGAGAGAGAGAGTGTGTCTCCATGTGGAGAGAGAGAGAGTGTGTCTCCATGTGGAGAGAGAGAGTGTGTCTCCATGTGGAGAGAGAGAGAGTGTCTCCATGTGGAGAGAGAGAGAGTGTCTCCATGTGGAGAGAGAGAGAGAGTGTCTCCATGTGGAGAGAGAGAGAGAGTGTCTCCATGTGGAGAGAGAGAGAGAGTGTCTCCATGTGGAGAGAGAGAGAGAGTGTCTCCATGTGGAGAGAGAGAGTCTCCATGTGGAGAGAGAGAGAGTCTCCATGTGGAGAGAGAGAGAGTCTCCATGTGGAGAGAGAGAGAGTCTCCATGTGGAGAGAGAGAGAGTCTCCATGTGGAGAGAGAGAGAGTCTCCATGTGGAGAGAGAGAGAGTCTCCATGTGGAGAGAGAGAGAGTCTCCATGTGGAGAGAGAGAGAGTCTCCATGTGGAGAGAGAGAGAGTCTCCATGTGGAGAGAGAGAGAGTCTCCATGTGGGGAGAGAGAGAGTCTCCATGTGGGGAGAGAGAGAGAGAGTGTCTCCATGTGGGGAGAGAGAGAGAGTGTCTCCATGTGGGGAGAGAGAGAGAGTGTCTCCATGTGGGGAGAGAGAGAGAGTGTCTCCATGTGGGGAGAGAGAGAGAGTGTCTCCATGTGGGGAGAGAGAGAGTGTCTCCATGTGGGGAGAGAGAGAGTGTCTCCATGTGGGGAGAGAGAGAGTGTCTCCATGTGGGGAGAGAGAGAGTGTCTCCATGTGGGGAGAGAGAGAGTGTCTCCATGTGGGGAGAGAGAGAGTGTCTCCATGTGGGGAGAGAGGGAGAGAGAGTGTCTCCATGTGGGGAGAGAGAGAGTGTCTCCATGTGGGGAGAGAGAGAGTGTCTCCATGTGGGGAGAGAGAGAGTGTCTCCATGTGGGGAGAGAGAGAGTGTCTCCATGTGGGGAGAGAGAGAGAGTGTCTCCATGTGGGGAGAGAGAGAGTGTCTCCATGTGGGGAGAGAGAGAGTGTCTCCATGTGGGGAGAGAGAGAGTGTCTCCATGTGGGGAGAGAGAGAGTGTCTCCATGTGGGGAGAGAGAGTGTCTCCATGTGGGGAGAGAGAGTGTCTCCATGTGGGGAGAGAGAGAGTGTCTCCATGTGGGGAGAGAGAGAGTGTCTCCATGTGGGGAGAGAGAGAGTGTCTCCATGTGGGGAGAGAGAGTCTCCATGTGGGGAGAGAGTGTCTCCATGTGGGGAGAGAGTGTCTCCATGTGGGGAGAGAGTGTCTCCATGTGGGGAGAGAGAGAGAGAGAGTCTCCATGTGGGGAGAGAGAGAGAGAGTCTCCATGTGGGGAGAGAGAGAGAGAGTCTCCATGTGGGGAGAGAGAGAGAGAGTCTCCATGTGGGGAGAGAGAGAGAGTCTCCATGTGGGGAGAGAGAGAGAGTCTCCATGTGGGGAGAGAGAGAGAGTCTCCATGTGGGGAGAGAGAGAGAGAGTCTCCATGTGGGGAGAGAGAGAGAGAGTCTCCATGTGGGGAGAGAGAGAGTCTCCATGTGGGGAGAGAGAGAGAGTCTCCATGTGGGGAGAGAGAGAGAGAGTCTCCATGTGGGGAGAGAGAGAGAGTCTCCATGTGGGGAGAGAGAGAGAGTCTCCATGTGGGGAGAGAGAGAGAGTCTCCATGTGGAGAGAGAGAGAGAGAGAGTGTGTCTCCATGTGGAGAGAGAGTGTCTCCATGTGGAGAGAGAGAGAGAGAGAGAGAGAGTACCTAAATGTGTACCTCTCTAGGAAGGTACACATTTAGCTCCCATGTAGGCAGCAGTGTGGTAGACTACGCCATCACAGATATGAACACCACACTCATCAATTGTTTTACAGTCACCCCACAAACACACCTGTCAGACCACAACCAACTACTGCCATACATCAAATCTTCTAGCAAACCATCACCAAAACTCCACCGGGCCTCTCTCCGTAACCTGCCACCATCATTTACATGGTCCAAACAGTCTACCACAAAATACAGAGAGGTAACTGACAGACCCGACATTAAAAACCAGCTAGAAAACTTCCAAAACAACACCTATGAGATAAGCCCACCAGGTGTGAACCAGGCAGCAAAGGACTTCCATAAAATACAACACACCATTGCAGAAACCGCCCAGCTGAGAAAAACCAACTACAAGAATCCATCCAACAAACAATCCAATAAATGGTTCGACAAAGAATGCAAAGCATTAAGGAACACTTTACGGACCGTCTCCAATAACAAACACAGAGACCCTGACAACACTGACCTAAGGATAGGCCATGGCACCCTACAGAAAAAATACAAACAAACCCTTAAAAAGAAAAAGCAAAACTTCATCTCCAAAAACCTACAACAGCTGGAAGAGGCACTTCAGGAAAATTTCTGAGAAATATGGAAGAATATTGGCTCAGCACCCAGGAAAAACAACCTCCACATCCAAAATGGCGACATCTGGCTCAACTACTTTACGGACCTCTACAAAAATATTCCAGAGGAGGCTCTAACTGTAGAACAAAAAGACATCATCAAAAGGCTGAATGATATGGAGAAAAAAAAATTAAGGACTTCCAGAACCCCCTAGATGTACCGATTACACCACAAGAAATTGGGGAGAAAATCCAAAACCTGCGAACCAAAAAATCCAGTGGGATGGATGGAATCCTGCCAGAGATGATTAAACACGGCTCCCCAGATGTACACGCTGCAATGTGTAAACTGTTCAATCTGATCCTGAGTGCTGGTTACTACCCTACAGTATGGAACCAAGGCCTCATAACACCCATCCATAAAAGTGGAGACCAGTATGATCCAGCCAACAACAGGGGGATATGTGTCAGCAGCACACTAGGGAAACTATTCAACAGTATCCTCAACAAACGGATCCTCAACTTCCTGACACAACACAATGTCCTCAGCAGAAGTCAGGCAGGGTTCATGCCAAACCATCGCACTGCAGACCACATCTACACCCTGCACAGCCTCATCAAGAACCATGTCTACCATACAAAACACAGGAAGATATTTGCCTGCTTTGTGGACTTTAAGAAGGCATTTGACTCAGTGTGGCACCCAGGCCTGTTCCTCAAGCTATTGGAGAGTGGAATAGGAGGGAAAACATATGATGTCATCAAGAGCTCATACACTGAGAACAGCTGTAGCATAAAAGGTGAATGGGATAACAACCGAACACTTCCGGCAGGCCCGAGGTGTCAGACAGGGCTGCAGCCTAAGTCCAACCCTCTTCAACATCTACATCAATGAACTGGCTACAGCTCTAGAATCCTCTGCAGCACCAGGACTGACTCTACATGACACGGAGGTGAAGTTCCTGCTGTATGCGGATGACCTCCTACTTCTGTCACCAACAGAGAAAGGCCTACAAGACAGCCTGGAAGTGCTGGAGAAATACAGTGCCACATGGGCACTACCAATCAACTCAAGCAAAACAAAAACCATGGTGTTCCAAAAGAAAAATACAAAACAAACAAAGAGCCCTCCCTTTACAATAAACAACTGCACTGTTGATGAAACTAACAGCTACACATACCTCGGCCTAGAAATTACCCAATCAGGAAGTTTCAAGCCAGCCATAGAGGCACTAAAAGACAAGGCATGCAGAGCCTACTATGCCATCAGAAGACAGCTCTACCACCTTAAACCACCAGTGAGAGTCTGGCTCAGAATATTTGATAGCGTCATCATCCCCAATTCTTCTTTATGGCACTGAAGTTTGGGGTCCTGTCACCTACCCAGACCAATCCAAATGGGGCCCCAGCCCAACAGATATATTCCATCTGGAATTCTGCAAGCACCTCCTCCAAGTCCATCGGAGCACCTCCAACAGTGCCTGTCAGTCCGAGTTTGGCAGATTTCCCTTACTTCTCACAGTACAGAAGAGGGCGCTATCATACTGGGACCACCTACAAAACAGCAGTCCCAACTCATTCCACCATAAAGCCTTACTGGACAGTAAGGACCAGTCCAAGCCATGTGGCCTGCAACAACTCATCAACACCTCGTCTATCCCCACCTCTCAACAATGCGGCCTGACAAAATTTCACATAAAAAACATAATGAATGACTCCAAAGAAAAATATGTTGGAGAATGGAGATACGAAATAACAAACTCCAAAAAACTAACTGTTTACCAATCACTGCAGAGAGACTACAAACTGGCCCCGTACCTGGAGGTGCTACAAGACCCCAAAGGCAGACAGACCCTGAGCCTGTACAGACTGAGCGCTCACAGCCTGGAAATGGAATTAGGACGGCACAGACAGACCTACAAGCCCAGGGAGAGTAGACTGTGCCAGCAATGTGACCAGGGGGTCCCGGAAGATGAGGAACACTTCCTGCTACATTGCCCCAAGTACTCATCAGTGAGGGACACTCACTTCCAGAGACTCTCCACTCTCATCCCCGACTTCAATTCTATAGAAGAGAAGAGGAAACTCCAATTCATACTGGGAGAAGAGGAGCCAATGGTGAAGATAGCTGCCCAGTATGTGACAGCGTGTCACAGACTGAGAGAGACATGAGAAACTAAGGACTTAAAAATCCTTTCACAGACTTATGTCCATTCCCCTTTATACTACCCCCCCCACCCCCTTCCCCTATACAAACTCAACTGCTTTGGCAATGCTAACATGTATTTGGTCCTGCCAATAAAGCTTATTTGAATTTGAGAGAGAGAGAGAGAGAGAGAGAGTCTCCAGAGAGAGAGAGAGAGACTCCATGTGGAGAGAGAGTGCCTCCATGTGGAGAGAGAGAGAGTGTCTCCATGTGGAGAGAGAGAGAGAGAGAGAGTCTCCATGTGGAGAGAGAGAGAGAGTGTCTCCATGTGGAGAGAGAGAGAGAGTGTCTCCATGTGGAGAGATAGAGATAGAGAGAGTCTCCATGTGGAGAGAGAGAGTCTCCATGTGGATAGAGAGAGAGAGAGAGTCTCCATGTGGAGAGAGAGAGTCTCCATGTGGATAGAGAGAGAGAGAGAGTCTCCATGTGGAGAGAGAGAGAGTGTCTCCATGTGGAGAGAGAGAGAGTGTCTCCATGTGGAGAGAGAGAGAGTCTCCATGTGGAGAGAGAGAGAGTGTCTCCATGTGGAGAGAGAGAGAGTCTCCATGTGGAGAGAGAGAGTCTCCATGTGGAGAGAGAGAGAGTCTCCATGTGGAGAGAGAGAGAGTCTCCATGTGGAGAGAGAGAGAGTCTCCATGTGGAGAGAGAGAGAGTGTCTCCATGTGGAGAGAGAGAGAGTGTCTCCATGTGGAGAGAGAGAGAGTGTCTCCATGTGAGGAGGCATCCAGGAGCATGGCTGCTTACCCCTGATTATTGGATACAAAGGATTTACATTTGTAAGGACACTTACAAGACCAAGGACTGGTCAGTCTATGGACACAGTAAGGCTCGGTAGAGCAGAAGTTTATTGTTCGATTGATGGGAAGATGTTTTTCTTCTGTTTGGGAATATCCTGTGGAATAAAACGTGATGTTTTCCTAAAGAAACTGAGTTTGTCCCTGCATTGAGCCTAATGCCCCACACACGTATAAGAAGGAGGAAGATGGATGGAGATCCAAGTAGATCCCTGATGTGGAGAATACCATCCCGATTTAAAAGGGAAAAAGTGTCAGTTGACCTAAAAATACTTTTGGGCCAAATATTTGAGGGGAGAGTATATCCGCATGTTGGTAGTGGGATGAACACTGCATTTTGTGGATTTATTAACCACTTCCCTACCCAGCCATAGTCAAATGACGTCCACAGATGGGATCCCCCATCCTGGGTGGACGTCATAGGACGTCCTCGGCTTTGTAGGGGGATATCTGAATGATGCCTGCAGCTAGAGGCATCATTCAGATATCCTTTTGAAGTGCCAGCGATTCTGTGCACAATAAGAATGATCATAGCGGCGGTTCCGCCGCTTGATCGTTCTTATAGGCGGCGGGAGGGGACACCCCCCCCCTTCCGCCACCATCCGGTGCTTCTCCGGGCTCCCCTGTGCGATCGGGGACCCGGAGCGAATCTTCCGGCATCGTTGGTGGGGTCACGTGATGAGCATAGAGATGACTGGTGACCAGATGGTCACCAGTCATCTCTATGATCGTCGGAGGCCCGGGCGCGATGTGATGACGTCAAGCCCGGGTCTCAAATGTAAACAAAGCCGCCATTGCGGCTGTAAGTATGAGATCAGTGAAAAAATGTTCACTGATCTCATGCTTTCCAGCCTGGAGGAGAGATGTGGGGTCTTATCGACCCCGCATCTCTCAATGAAGAGAACCTGTCACACACATTCCTATTACAAGGGATGTTTACATTCCTTGTAATAGGAATAAAAGTGATCAAAAAAAAAAAAAGTAAAATCATTGCAAAAAAATAAATAAATAAGTAAAAAAAATAAATAAATAATAATAAAAAAAAATTAAAACGCCCCTGTCCCCGGTAGCTCGCGATCAGAAGCGAATGCACACGCAAGTCGCCCACATATGTAAACGGCGTTCAAACCACGCATGTGAGGTATCGCCACGTGCGTTAGAGCGTGTGCAACAATTCTAGCACTAGACCTCCTCTGTAATTCTAACCTGGTAACCTGTAAAAAAAATTAAAGCGTCGCCTATGGAGATTTTTAAGTACCGAAGTTTGGCGCCATTCCATGAGTGTGCGCAATTTTAAAGCGTGACATGTTAAGTATCTATTTACTCGGCGTAACATTATCTTTCATATTTTCCCAAAAAATTGGGCTAACTTTACTGTTTTGTTATTTCATGAAACCATTTTTTTTTTTAAAAAAAAGGCGTTTGAAAAATTATTGCGCAAATATTGTGCAAGAAAAAATGTTGCAATGACCGTCATTTTATTCCCTAGGGTGTCTGCTAAAAAAACTTATATAATGTTTGGGGGTTCTGAGTAATTTTCTAGCAAAAGAATGATGATTTGTACATGTAGGAGAGAAGTGCCAAAATAGGCCCGGTATTGAATAGGTACAAAAAGCCCTGTATTGAAGCGGTTAAAGCATTCACAGGGATTGCACAGTAGTTGATCATTTGAAGAATACGAATTAGACCCCTTTCACACTGGGGCATTTTTCAGGCGCTTTTGGGCTAAAAATAGCACCTGTAAAGCGCCTGAAAAACGCCTACCCTACAGCCCCAGTGTGAAAGACCGAGTGCTTTCACACTGGTGCGCTTGCAGGATGTTAGAAAGTCCTGCAAGCAGCATCTTTCGGGCAGTGGAGGAGCACCACTACAGCATTACCTCCACCACCCCTGCCATTGGAATCAATGGGCACCGCTGCCGAAGCACTTCAGCAGCGGCGCTCTGCGGGCAATTTTAACCCTTTATTCGGCTGCTAGCGGGGGTTAAAAGCACCCCGCTAGCGTCCGAAAAATAGGATTTTTATAACAGCTTACCTGTAAAATCCTTTTCTTGGAGTACATCACGGGACACAGAGCGACATAGTAATTACTATGTGGGTTAAAGAGCTTACCTTCAGGTGATGGACACTGGCACACCCAAGACAGGAAGTCCCCTCCCTATACGCCTTCCAAATTCTATAATATATACCGTATGTCTAGATACTGGCTTTCTAGCATTGATTATTGTAGACACCACTGCGTTAGAGAGACCTTTCTTTTTTAGAATGTGGGATTCAATAGCCAGACCATTAAATTTAGAGTTTGTAAGGAAGGGTGGTATATCAGACCTTGCGTGAGCAGGTCTGGACGAAGCGGAAGGGTCCAAGGCTTCCCCACAGACATTCTTACAATCTCTGCGTACCAGGTTCTTCGAGGCCACGCTGGGGCTACCAGAATCACGGGCTTCTTTTCCAACCTGACTCTGCGGAAGAGTCGAGGTAGTAACTGCAGCGGAGGAATCGCATACATTAGTGCGAACTGATCCCACGGAAACACCAGAGCATCGATCCGCGAGCGGGTCCCTTGTCCTGGACACAAAGTTGCTCAATTTCGTGTTGAACCTGGATGCCAACAGATCTACGTCTGGTATCCCCCATCTCTGACATATTGCCCGAAAGATGTCAGGGTGAAGAGACCATTCCCCTGGGGATAACTGCTGCCGACTCCGGAAGTCCGCCTTCCAATTCTCTATTCCTGGAATAAAGATAGCGGATATGCATGGGACATGTTTTTCTGCCCATATCAGGATATGATTCACCTCTTTCTGGGCCGCACCACTCTTGGTGCCCCCTTGGTGATTGATGTATGCCACAGCTGTGGCATTGTCTGATTGGATCCTGACAGGGGAACAATGTAGCTTGGAATTCCATGCTTCCAGGGCCAAACGTGCCGCCCGAATTTCCAGCAGGTTGATGGGCAAGGTCTTCTCGATATTCGATCACTTTCCCTGGAATAACCATTGCTCCAGTACTGCCCCCCAGCCTAGAAGGCTGGCATCTGTAGGTACTATCCTCCAAGAGATTGGAATGAACGACTTTCCCTTTTGTAAATTTTGGGGTACCAACCACCAACATAGACTCCTGCGTACTGACGACGTCAGGGACATTGGGAAGTCTAGGGCTTGAACCTTTTTGTTCCAGGCGGATAGGATGGCGTTCTGCAATTTCCTTGAATGGAATTGAGCATACGGAACTGCTTCGAATGAGGCCACCATCTTTCCCAGCAACCGCATGCAAAGACGAATGGGTGGCTGTTTCTTTGCACAGATCGCTTGAATTAGCTCCCTTAAAGAAGAGATTTTTGCCCGAGGCAGAAGAATCTTTCTTTGGTCTGTGTCTATGAGTAAGCCTAAATATTCCAGTCTTCTTACTGGTTGCAAGGCTGATTTGTCCAGATTCAGGACCCAGCCCCGGGATTCCAGGTATTCTACCGTGTTGCGTACCACAACCCTTAGGTTGGGAACCGAATGATCTATTATCAAAAGATCGTCCAGGTAGGCCATTATAGATATTCCTCGAGTTCTTAAGTCGGCCAACAGAGGGGCCAAGTTCTTTGTGAACACTCGCAGAGCCGTGGCCAACCCGAAAGGTAGCGCCACGAATTGATAATGCCGTTGTTCCACCGCAAAGCGTAGAAGCTTTTGATGACTGGGAAATATAGGAACATGTAAATAAGCGTCCCTGATATGGATGGACGCCAACCACTCTCCCCCTTGTAGGGTGGCGGCTACTGACCAAATTGATTCCATACGGAATGACTTGACGACTAGGAACTTGTTTAGACCCTTGAGATCTAGTATGGGTCTTACATCTCTGTTGGGCTTTGGAACGGTAAAGAGGTTTGAGTAAAATCCCAACCTCTGTTCTTTTACCGGAACCTCCACAATTACCCCTTGGGATAACAGTCGGTCTAACGCCGAAAAAAGGAGAGATCTTCTCCTTATTGGATCTTTTGAGATGTTTGATGTTATAAACCGAGGAGGAGGAAATTCCTGTAACTCCAACTTGTATCCCAAGGATACCGTGGAGAGAGCCCATCTGTCCCGGATCGTCTCTCGCCAAGCCCCTGAAAACAACAGAAGTCTTCCCCCCACTCGCCTGAGTGAGGGAGACCCTTCATAAGGCTGACTTGGGGGCTGGTTTAGTATTCCTTCGGTTCCAGGGTTTTCTATTACCCTGTGCCTGTCCCTGAGCTCTCCCTTCAGGATTTGATCGGGGAGGCCGTCGGAACTGCTTAGGAGGCTGAAGTTCCAGGGACTGGAGAGGTGGGCTGCTTGAAGGAAGGACCCCTGAATTTTCTTTTAACAGGTAAAAGAGTACTCTTCCCACTGGAGATTTTCTGGATGTACTTATCCAAGTCCTCGCCAAATAACCGCTCCCCATGGAATGGAAAACCAGCCAGGAGCTTTTTACAGGGCGTCTCGGCTGACCAGTTTTTTAGCCATAAGAGTCTACGCATGTGTACCAACACCTGCGTAAGGCGGGAGGGCCTGATGAATTGAATCTTTAATGGCGTCAACCGCAAAACATAAAGCCCTAGGTAGATCTGCTAAATCGTGAGCCTGCTGAGCTGCCATGTCCTTTAAAACCAGCTTCATCTGGTCTTTCAAAGCCTGACAGATGCCAATGGCTGCCACTGCAGGCTGAGTTACAGCACCAGCTGTAGAAAAAGCAGTCTTTAATAAGGTTTCCAATTTTTTATCTGTTGGATCCTTAAACATCTGTACATTGTCCATTGGACATGTCAGGGATTTGTTCACAGAGGAGATGCCACTTTTTGGTGAACTTTTCCTCCATAGGATATACCACAGCAAACTTTTTTGGAGGAAGGAACAATTTATCAGGATGTTCCCAATCCTTATAAATGAGACCTTCTAGAAATGGATGCACTGGAAAGGATCCATTAGCCTGCGGGGCTTTCAAAAACCCTGCTTAGTAAACACACCGGTAAGGAGGTACATTCAATAAGAACTATCTGAACTGATCAGCCCAGAAAATTGGTTAGCAAGGCTCACTAAAGCATAGTGAGACTCGCTAGCTGAAACAGGCAAGAACAAAAAAGCCTGCTGTGTACCTGTATAGCGCCAGTCAACAAAGTATTAGTGGTCCACCAAGACAGCTTTGAGTTTTCTTTAAATAAAAAGCTATTAAATGTCTTCATGGTTTCTTGTTCAGTAACACTGAACAATATCTGCACCAGTTTGAAACCTAGATTAGGTGCATAAAACATATCATGGTTTTGTACACATTTTCTTTATTTGTTCCCATTATTTAAATTATGAAATAATAAAAAAACATTATTATTATTATTATTAATGTTATAATAAATATTCTGCAGTCTTTGGATGCAGCTCTTCATGTCTCTCATGTTTTTCTGTTTTTTGTTGAGGTAATTATTTTCAGTTTGGGGAGGTGATGTTCTGTATCTCCAAAAAAGTGTAGTTTTTATGGGGGCATGGATTCACTGTCCCTCGCCAACCTCTTTATGTGGTGGTGGGAGCTCTACATCTTTGGAGTTATGAACCCCTTCAGACAGCAGGGCATGTGGTATGTAAGGTACATAGATGACTTGATGAGTGAATGGGGACAATGAGTTACTGATGAGGTTTTTCAAATTTGTCAATGAGAAGTGAGAAGTACAAAATCCATTTTTTAGGTACAACGAGATAAAGCAACTGCTTTTAAACGGGCTCATGCATGTTAGCCCAAGCACACAAAAAAGACTATCCCTATGGGTGAACCTATTATATTAAAAAGAAATTGCCCCAACTTGAAAACATATAAAAGTGTCAAAACAATGATCTCATCCAGCAACTGCTATTCTAGTTGGATAGCAGAGAGGGATGTTAAAATTATAGATGCAAAGAACAGACAAGTTATGATACAAAATCGTCTTAGGATTGATAAAGGTTATGAGTAACAGGTCTTTGCCTACTTTTTCAACTAAGTTCAGTACTGAATATTATAAGATTGTCAAAATTGTTTAGGTGAACTCCAGGTATGATTTTTATTTCACGCTTAGACCAATGTATGCATGCATATCTCATACCTAAAGAACCACTGGGGAACCCGACAACCCTTGTAGTCGGCACTACTACACTAAAAGCTTCCAGGTCCTGTGCAGGTAGATGCCTCAGGGGGGCACTCACTCGGCACAGTCACACTACAAGGTGTTCTCTGGTTAGAGGAGGTAGAGAGCCTGACTTCACCGACCCTCCTCCCTACCTAGTCCAGAGAACTTAGTATTCACTGAAAAAATTACAAGAAATTCTATGAACGGCAGCTGAGCGACTCCCCGTGGTCAGTGTGCAGAGGGGAAGCAGCTCACACAAAGAACACAAGCAGAACCCAGAAGATTGCCACTATCACTGAATTTGCGATGGCTAATGGTCAGCTTCCCCATTGGTCCATCAGATATAATAATTTGTATACTTACATTGGCCCAAGCTACACCAATGCATGTATGCAATAAAGATACCTGGAATTCAGCATTCGGTATAACACATAGGGATTCTGTATGTGGATCCCCAATCCTGGTACTTGTAAAGCCCAATACAGTATGTAGGTTGCACCATCAGACATCAGGAGTATATCACTGGAGCATTTAATGGAGTAGTAAAAAAAAATCATCTAAAAGTTTTTAAACAATGTAGCATGCACCATACCAGTGATTTGTATTCTCTTTGGTTTTTGAAATTATGGATAGAAGTATGTACTTGAAAGGCGTCTTTACCCTAATGCATTCTCTGCATTAAGGTAAAAACAAACAAAAAAAAAACAACAACAACCACCTTTCAATAGTAGCCCCCCAACCCCTCTAAATACTTACCCAAGCCGGATCTTGTTCCAGCAGTATGAACGTCTGCAGCAGCTCTCCTCTTTCTCCTTGTTCGCACAGGCTTGGCTGAGAGCAGGGGGGAGCCATTGTCAGCAGAGAGTTGGCCGTTCAGCACTGTATCTGAATAGATGCACACAGCCCCCGCTCATAATCGAGCCCACACGAGTGCCCCCATAGCAAGCAGTCTGCTATGGGGGTACTCGGATGACGGGAGGAGTCCAAAACCCAGGGTGGGGGGCCCCAGAGGACCAAGTTCGGGGCCGCTCTGTAAAAAAACACTTTAATACCAAAATGCCTGCTGGGTTAAACTATCATTGGGATATAAAATGTATTTACTAAACTGCAATAACATTATTTTTGCATTGCTTTGTTATATCAAGGTTAATTTTAAATAATCTTGAACAGCAGTTTAACCACTTAACGACCGCCCCATGTACATATACGTTGGCAAAATGGCACGGACAGGCACAATCACGTACCTGTACGTGACTGCCTTCGTATGGGTGGGGGGTCCGATCGGACCCCCCTCCGGTACATGCGGCGGTCGGTATCGATTCGGGAGCGGCCATTGGTTTCTGGCCACCCCCTCGTGATCGCTCCCGGCGAATGAGATGCTTCCCCTGCCTGTGTAATGTAAACACAGGCAGGGGAAGTGATGTCATCTCTCCATGCGGCGCTCTATTCGTCCAGAGCCGCCGAGGAGAGAAGACATCAGGTTAGTACACTAACAGTACACTGACACCAGGACACATAGGCACACAATCCACCCCCCAGTCATCCCCAGATCACCCCCCGTTCACAGTATCACCGATTGCAGTGATCATTTATTTACTGATCACTGCAATCAGTGACATTTGTGATAGTAAAAGTGTCAGGGCAGTTAGTGTTAGGTCCCTTTAGGTCCAGGGTAGCCCCCTAAACCCCCCCTAATAAAGGTTTAACCCCTTGATCGCCCCCCAGGTAACCCTTTCACCAGTGTCACTAAGCAATCGTTTTTCTGATTGCTGTATTAGTTATGCTGGTGCCGCTAGGTAGCCAGTTATTTTTTTAGGTTCCCCGTCAGGTTTTTATATAGCGTCAGGTACCCCCATATATTATCTAATAAAGGTTTTAACCCCCTGATTGCCCCTAGTTAACCCTTTCACCAGTGATCACCGTATAAGTGTTACGGGTGACGCTGGTTAGTTGGTTTGCTTTTTATAGTGTCAGGGCACCCGCCGTATATAACCCAATAAAGGTTTAACCCCCTGATCGCCCGGCGGGTGATAGCAATTAGGTTTTAGCGTCAGAGAGGGTGTACGTCACACCCCAGGCAGCGTCAGGTTAGTGCCAGTAACGCTAACACCCACGCGCAAAGCATACACCTCCCTTAGTGATATAGTATCTGAACAGATCAATATCTGATCTGATCAGATCTATACTAGCGTCCCCGCAAAAACGCAGTGTTAGCGGGATCAGCCCAGATACCTGCTAGCACCTGCGTTTTGCCCCTCCGTCCAGCCCAGCCCACCCAAGTGCAGTATTGATCGATCACTGTCACTTACAAAACACAACACACATAACTGCAGCGTTCGCAGAGAAAGGCCTGATCCCTGCGACTCCAGTGCTGTAGGAGGTGATTTCACCACCACAGTTAAAAAAAAAAGCATATATGCCAAAGCATGGGGGCAGCAGGGGCGGAGGAGCGATTTTGCTCCTAATGCCGCGTACATACGGTCGAAATTCCGACGGAGGCTTGCCCGTGGAAAAGTCCGACTGTGTGTACGCGGCATAACTTTTGCGGGAGGATGCCCCCATGCTTCGGCATATATAAATGGTGCATGTATGCACATCATTAGAAGTGGGTGGATGAAGGGAGGTATTCTAATGGTGGGCATACCCACCGATCAATCTCTTTTTTTCGTTCAGCCAACAGGCTGCATGAAAAAAAAGATTACAATACATGTCCAACAAGGACCAGCAACGTACTGGTATGACCCCAGTTTTTTCAAAAAAAGAGTACCTGTCACTACCTATTGCCATCATAGGGGATATTTACACTCCCCGAGAGAACAATAAAAATAATAAAATAAAAATAAAAATGGAAGGAACAGTTTAAAAATAAAATAAAAAAGCAAAAAAAAAAAAAGCACCCCTGTCCCGCCCTGCTCTTGTGCAAACGCGAACGCAAGCATCGGTCTGGCGTCATATGTAAACAGCAATTGCACCATGCATGTGAGGTACCACCGCGAAGGTCAGATCGAGGGCAGTAATTTTAGCAGTAGACCTCCTCTGTAAATCTAATGTGGTAACCTGTAAAGGCTTTTAAAAATGTATGTAGTTTGTCGCCACTGCGCGTTTGTGCAAAATTTTAAAGCATGTTGTGTTTGGTATCCATGTACTCAGCCTAAGATCATCTTTTTTATTTCATCAAACATTTGGGCAATATAGTGTGTTTTAGTGCATTAAAAATTTAATTTGTTTTTATTTTTTCCCAAAAAAATGCGTTTGAAAAATCGCTGCGCAAATACTGTGTGAAAAAAAAAATGCAACACCCACCATTTTAATTTGTAGGGCTTTTGCTTTAAAAAAATATATAATATGTTTGGGGGTTCAACTTAATTTTCTTGCAAAAAAAAAAATAGGTTTTCATGTAAACAATGTAAACAAAAAGTGTCAGAAATGGCTTTGTCTTCAAGTGGTTAGAAGAGTGGATGATGTGACATAAGCTTCCTAATAAATAAACAAATATTGATGCGCTAGACACCAACCAAATTATTGTGCACTTGTGACAGTGTTCAAACAACTCTCCCTGCTGAGAGTGGATATCTTACAGTAAAAAATATATATAATCTGCAATGAAAATATAAAAGCCATGAAAATCCCCCCAAACCATACGTAACTGTGTATATATATCCAAATAGCATGGATTCCAATGTGGGCTGTAATCACTTTATATTGCGTGTCCCCAGTCCATATAGTTCACTGATCAATATAGTGCAAAAACATCACCATCTGCACCGTAATGATTTTAGGCAGTACTTGCTCCTAGATCAGACTCCTCCTTACAAGCTCCAATTTTCAGGATAATTCCATTCACATAAAAGAAAACAGATCATAGCGCAATATGCCTCTGCAAGACACAACCTGTCACAGCCGTGGCCTGCACTCACATAACCTCCGGGATCATCAGCGTGTGCTCAGCTCAGTAGTTCCTGTGTTCCTCAGTCAGACTGCCGATGCGAGCGTCACTTAGGCTCCTCCCCCTACGCGTTACGTCACTGACACGTGACGTGTCAGTGATGTAACGCGTAGGGAGGAGGAGCCTAAGTGACGCTCGCATCGGCAGTCTGACTGAGGAACACAGGAACTACTGAGCTGAGCACACGCTGATGATCCCGGAGGTTATGTGAGTGCAGGCCACGGCTGTGACAGGTTGTGTCTTGCAGAGGCATATTGCGCTATGATCTGTTTTCTTTTATGTGAATGGAATTATCCTGAAAATTGGAGCTTGTAAGGAGGAGTCTGATCTAGGAGCAAGTACTGCCTAAAATCATTACAGTGCAGATGGTGATGTTTTTGCACTATATTGATCAGTGATCTATATGGACTGGGGACACGCAATATAAAGTGATTACAGCCCACATTGGAATCCATGCTATTTGGATATATATATATATATATATATATATATATACACAGTTACGTGTGGTTTGGGGGGATTTTCACGGTTTTTATATTTTCACTGCAGATTATATATATTTTTTACTGTAAGATATCCACTCTCAGCAGGGAGAGTTGTTTGAACACTGTCACAAGTGCACAATAATTTGGTTGGTGTCTAGCACATCAATATTTATTTATTCACATGTTAAGGTCACAGAATTTTTTTGATTGATTGCAGCTTTCACTATTTGGTTGTCTTTTTATTGGATTTACACTATTTTGTTTCATTAGCGCTTTAGTAATTTACACACATATAAGCTTCCTAATGTTGTGCATAAAATGCCAGGACAGTTTAAAACCCCCCCAAATGACCCAATTTTGGAAAGTACACACCCCAAGCTATTTGCTGAGAGGCATGTCGAGTCCATTGAATATTTTATATGTTGACACAAGTTGCGGAAAAAAATATTTATTTTTTTTGCACAAAGTTGTCAGTAAATGATATATTGCTCAACCATGCCATGGGCATATGTGGATTTACACCCCAAAATACATTCTGTTGCTTCTCCTGAGTACGGGGATACCACATGTGTGAGACTTTTTGGGAGCCTAGCCGCGTACGGGACCCCAAAAACCAAGCACCGCCTTCAGGCTTTCTAAGGGTGTATATTTTTGATTTCACTCCTCACTGCCTATCACAGTTTCGGAGGCCATGGAATGCCCAGATGGCACAAAACCCCCCCAAATGACCGCATTTTGGAAAGTAGACACCCCAAGTAGACACCCCATTTGCTGAGAGGTATGGTGAGTATTTTGCAGATCTCGCTTTTTGTCACAAAGTTTTGAAAAAAGAAAAAAAAAAGAAAAAACTTATTTTCTTTCTTCATTTTTAAAAACAAATGAGAGCTGTAAAATACTCACCATGCCTCTCAGCAAATAGCTTGGGGTGTCTACTTTTCAAAATGTGGTCATTTGGGGGGGGGTTTTGTGCTATTTTGGCATTTTATGGCCTTCGAAACTGTGATAGGTAGTGAGGAGTGAAATCAATAATTTGCGCCCTTAGAAATCCTGAAGGCGGTGCTTGGTTTTCGGGGTCCCGTACGCGGCTAGGCTCCCAAAAAGTCCCACACATGTGGTATCCCCGTACTCAGGAGAAGCAGAAAAATGTATTTTGGGGTGCAATTCCACATATAACCATGGCATGTGTGAGCAATATATCATTTAGTGACAACTTTTTGTAATTTTTATTTTTTTTGCCATTATTCAATCACTTGGGACAAAAAAAAAAAATATTCAATGGGCTCAACATGCATCTCAGCAATTTCCTTGGGGCGTCTATTTTCCATTATGGGGTCATTTGGGGGGGGGGGTTGTACTGCACTGCCATTTTAGCACCCCAAGAAATGAGATAGGTAGTCATAAATTAAAAGCTGTGTAAATTCCAGAAAATGTACCCTAGTTTGTAGACACTATAACTTTTGCGCAAACCAATAAATATACACTTATTGACATTTTTTTTACTAAAGACATGTGGCTGAATACATTTTGGCCTAAATGTATGACTACAATTGAGTTTATTCGATTTTTCTTATAACAAAAATTAGAAAATATCATTTTTTTTTTTTTAAATCGGTCTTTTTTCATTTATATTGCAAAAAAAAAAAAAAATCGTAGAGGCAATCAAGTACCATTAAAAGAAAGCTCTATTTGTGGGAATAAAAGGACGTAAATTTTGTTTGGGTACAACAATGCATGATTGGGCAATTACCAGTTAAAGCAGCGCAGTGCCAAATTGTAAAAACACCTCTGGTCTTTATGCTGCGTATTGGTCCAGGGCTTAAGTGGTTAAATTTGCTATATATAATATCTTACTTTTATTTGTTAAGTTGTGTTTTATCAACTTGGTTACTAAGATACAAGTTAATTAAGCTGGAGCCCGTGCTGTACAGTCTTTGTTTAAAGGGGGATGTGAACAACCAGGTTGTCAGCAAGGAAATGTTTAGTGAATTTAAACCTGTCCTTCAGCTATTGTATTTGGATATTGACACTTCAGGTTGGAATGTGTTATCTGCAGGAATTCAGTCTTTTGACATTGGTATTTTTATTTTTTTTTATTTTTAGAGATAGATAGAGATGAAAAAAAAGAAGACTTGGGGTATATGTATTGGTAGTGTGCTGAATACCTTTCTGAGTCTCCTTTTAATACTTTCCCTAGGAGATTCTGTCTGAGCTTTCAAAAGAGACAACAGGTGCCACCACAAAAGAGGCAGCTACTGTTGCGGTTTCCATTGATAACCCTTAGAACTTTGTGAATTCCTTGCAATTTATTAAACATTTATATGTAAAACAAAGATGGCATATACATATTAAAATCAGATCTTAAAATATCAGCTTAAAAATGTATAAACTTAATAAAAATAAAATTGACCCAAAACAATTACAGTTTCCCATGAGGGCATCTATGCATAGGCTATTAAATACCAGCCATTTAGCTTTAGCCAAATATTTGAACTGTCTGGGACCATCATATGTCTTAAAAATTCCAATTCATCTTTCTACATTGGTTAGACAATCAAACCAGTAGTCTGACGTTAACACCCATGATCACAAATTATGGGACTGTGGGTGAAGACAAATGTTCATGCTAAGAAATTTGTTCATTGATGAAGACTCATGAGAATAAAACCTGCTCTAGAAAATGAAGTTGGATTCCAAAAGTCCTAATCTGGTTGGTGGCTGTAGGGAAAAAAATAATTCACATTACTGAAGCCTGTTATTTTCTCTATACAAGATTTACTATTGCATAAAATCTATTACCATCAGGGCTTTCTCGGCTATCAGATGAAGATGAATCATCCTGTGATGCTATGCAAGATTGTCTCTTAGATTTGTAATGCTGTTTGAGTTTCAAACATTTGTCCAGAGTCCTGTTAAGAGATGCACTACAAGGTATCTGCTCTACAACATTGTAAAAGGGATTTTAAAAAGGAACATAGGAGGATGGGAAATGGTTAATGTGGGGTTAAATAGAAAAAGAAAATAAATTAAAAACGGAGTATGGCAAGAAGGATGCATTTTCAAAAAGGTTAGAGAGAAAAAAAAAAAAAAAGTAAAAAAAGAACAAAATCTAGTACCAACTTTGAAATAAATATAATATTATATATCTACCGTATTTATTGGCGTATAACACGCACAGGCGTAAAACACGCACCCTAACTTTAAGAGGGAAGTTTCAGGAAAAAACTTTCCACAGCCCCCTGCGTATAACACGCAGGCACAGTTTACCCTCTATTTTCAGGGTAAAAAAGTGAGAGTGTTATACGCCAATAAATACAGTATATATCTATATATAGATATATATCTATATATACACATATACATATACAGCAAAAGTCAGTCTGTTAATGCAAATTCTCTATGACCAACAGCAGTAGCCTTGAAAGAAAATAATGTCCATATCTAACACAATACATAGATAAAGGTTCAGATGTGCAGAGGCATGCATGATTTTGAAGGCATAAACAAATCTCCACCCCCCTGCCCCCTCAGTTGATAGGTGCTTTAGTCTAGTTATGAGGTCCAACCTGTCCCTCCTCCCCAGGTGGCAAATCTGACAATAACTGGGAAGGAGACCGATCCACCAATATGGCAGCTTGTCTCAGCTCAGAGTACTTTCCCCAGACAAGCTGTGGCAGGAGGTATGCAGAAAGGCAGGGGGCTTTTGTGCAATATGTGAGGCTGTAAGCCAAACTACAGCTGACGAAAAAAAAATACAAACTACATCAGTTAAATGACATTAAAGTGGAGTTCCTCCCAAAAATGTAACTTCCGCTTTTCCGGTTCCTCTCCCCCTCCGGTGTCACATTTGGGACCTTTCAGGGGGGAGCAGATACCAGTCTAATACAGGTATTTTCTCCCACTTCTGGTGATAGATCGCCGCAGATTCCGCTGCAATCTACGCTATGCCTGGCCCCTCCTCCATCCCCCTCGCTGTCTTCTGGGAGACACACAGGTCCCAGTGAGAATGCGCATGTGCAGTAGGGAACCACGCTGTGACGCCGCAAGGCTTCACTTCCCGATTCCCTTACTGAAGATGCCGGCGCCTCCACCCGGGAGCCGAGGGACACATTGGCTTTGGGTGAGGACATCGCAGGCGCCCTGGACAGGTAAGTGTCCTAATATTAAAAGTCAGCGGCTACAGCTGACTTTTAAATTATTATTTTTTTTGGTGGAACTCGGCTGAGCCCGGTACTGGTCCAGGATTCCGGGTGGATACTGACCATATGGGTTGGGATCTTTTCAGAACCTGGGCCAGCTCTGCGATGTCAGCCGACAGCGGGTCTTAAGCCCACTTTTGGCTGAAAACAGATTACAGGAGTGCAGAACGAACTGCACACCTGTGATCCATAGGAGAAGCATAGCCAAAATAGCTGTGGCCATACTTGGGAACTTAGGGATTCTTGGACTGTCAGGTTATACTGCCTCCTACTGGAGAAAAAAACACTAGCAAAAAGAACATTTTGGCTAGCACAAGACAAAAACGGAGGACCTACAACAATCATGCCTCAGTTTAGTAGAAAATTGGTACAGAGAGCAAACATATAAACATGGAAAAAAAGGGACAAGTTTTGCTTAATGGACTTTAAGAAATTATCACGTAAATGATTCTACAGTATCCTATATTCTTCCTCATCCATCGAGGGGAACAGTAGTTCTTTGAATAACATCCAAAAGCAGTCCAACAAAGAGGTAGGCAACATAACAAGGCTAGCAGGCAAAAAAAAAAAGAAGGACACACACACACACACACACACACACACACACACTGCCTGCAGATGGAAGAACCGTCTGAAAAGCTGGCATAAGATAAGGCCTCAAAATTCACCTGGTAGAACTTAGAAGATGGTAGCTATGCAAACTTGTAAAAGTTGTAAGGTGCCAAAAACAGAAAAAGAAATACAGGCATACCCCATGCAAGTACACAATGGGATCAGAGCATGTATGTAAAACGAAAATGTACTTAAAGTGAAACAATACCTTTTTTCACTTCTAGGGTGTAGTGGGGGGTCAGGGGCTGTAGTGGGTGTGTCAGGAGCTGTAGTTGAGGTCTCAGGGGCTGTAGTGGGGGTGTCAGGGGCACACTGGAACAGGGCGGGCTAAGCTCTCGGAGCTTCAGCTCCTTCTACTGCGGCTGCAAAATGTCTGTACAGTACTTGTGAGGCACTTTACATACACTTGCAGGTATGTCCTTACTCGCGAGTGCATGTAAAGTGAGTGTACTTAAAGCGGGGTATGCCTGTACTCACAGATCTAGTACAGTAGAGTGCATCTTGACAGGAAAAGGTGAAACCCGATCCTTATGACCAGAAGTTTGGAAGATGGTCGGCCTGATACCACCTACAAAATGGTGGAGGAGGAAGGCAGTGTACCCTTACAGGGTCCATCCAAAATCCTAAAATCAGTTTTCCTGAAGTAGCAGTTGCTGAAAGATCAATGCTCAATGGGCAAAGAACATTCAGACAATGGAAGAAAATTTCCTTTGGTGAACTGGAGCCAGGCAGAAGGATGAAAGAATAATCTCCTGGTTCAGATAAAAGACAGAAACTATCTTAGGCAAGAAGGAATTCCCGGGTCTCAACACCAGCCGGACCCTATGCAAAACCAGAAAGGGTACCATGCAAGATAAGACCACCAGATCAGCCACATGAATCGTAGAGGTGTTGACTACAAGAAACACCACCTTGTGGGAGGAGAGTAGAAAGAGAAGGAATGTCTCTAAACAGTATTTTTTTGAAACACAGAGAGAAAACACAGACAGAAGATTGACTGGGCAGAAATTTGGACCTTGAAAATGCAGAGAGCCAAATGCTGATCCAGACCCAGCTGCAGTAGAGAGAGGATTTATTTGAAGGAGAAATTCCTGGGACGGAAGCACAGAGACTCACACCAAGTGACGTATGCTTTCCATGTCTGATAATAAATCTTATGAGAAATAACCACCCTAGCTGTTGGCATCATATAAAACACAAATTCAGAGATGCCCCTATCCCTTACAAAAAGGCAAAATGATCCTTGGGACAGAAGATCCTGACAACTGACAGAGCCAACAGAGCATCTGGCAGGAGTCCTACCAGGCCGGTATATCACATCCGCATGGGCCAATCCGAAGCAACGAGGATCCTCGGAATGTCCTCAATTTCAGTCCTGCAAATAGAAGAGGGAGAAGTTACAGAGGGGGTCAAGCATAGATCAGGGTGTAATAAACCCAAATTCACCAGTTCATTAAATGCTTCTACTACAGCATGCCTGTAGTTGGAGATACCCTGATCCAGGTGCCGCCGGCTGAGAAAGTCTGTTTCTACCTAGGCAGTAAAAAGCAAGAATGTGAAATACTGTCCAGGATAGGATCCAAAAAAAAAAAAACACTGTCTTACAGCTATATCAAGCAGCTGCACTACATAGTGAATACCCAAGCATTGCGATGGGAACTGCACATACCAATGATATGTCATGGTCCTGGACCCAACACTCCACAGGAAACCCTCAGACAAATACAGGTCTTCTCTAAAAAGCAGAAGCCTAGTATGAAAAGCTGGAAAAACATGTGCTCAGTGAATTGGAGAGGATTATATCTGGCATGAATCTATCAGTGATCCCTGGCTGCGACTGGAGAAACGTCCAGGTTTTTAAATATTTTAGTATCAATCTACCATGAAGAAAACATGTCTATTCTTTTGAGAACTAGTGTTGGGCAAAGGGTTCAGCCCCTGCATGAATTCAGACCGTTCAAAGAACACCGGAATTGCCAGGGCTTTTGACCATTTGTTGAGCCTGCGGAGCACCCCACAATGGACTGTGCGCCGCACAGTGCATTGGAAGCTCTAAATTGGCTGAAGCAATGAAGGATTTGCCTAATCAGGGCACAGAACACTGTCAGAGCCATGATTGGATAAAGTAATGATGACTATGCCCAATCATGGCTCACTGCTCATAGACCCACCACCTCTATAAAAGAATCCTTGCTAGAGCAGCCTTTTGCAGTGTGATATTGGAGTGGAGATAGAAGGAACAGGGCTCTGTTCATTGCTACGAGCATGTTAGTGTGCTATAGTACGAATATAGTGACCATTCATTTTTACTTTGGTGTCAGTTTAGCGTTTCAGGGCAGGTGTACTGCAGCATATTGATGTGCGTTAGTGCACCTTTACTGCAGTATATTGAATTGAGTTAGTGCACATTTACGGCAGTATATTAAAGTGCGGCAGTGCAGTATTACTGCAGTATATTGTAGTGTGTCAGTGGAGTGTGTCTGTATAAATGAGTACGCAAGTTAAAGTGCACCAAACACCACTTTCCATTGATTAAAGTGCATCCAAGTACACATTACCCCATTTCTCTATTACATTTTGGTAATAAGTCCCCCCAACCCTTTATGTCTGGGAGGCCAACTAGTAGAGGCAGACATTCCCATGGCACTGTGAGGGGGCCAGTAGCATTTGTGTCCACAGGCAAAGATGGATGTGGTTTGTCCTTAGGCAGGGCAGCAATTCCTTTGTTTAGTGATGTTGCCCATGCTATGCAGCAACAGCATGCAGAGGAGGTGGTGAACTGGCTTACAAAACCATCCTCCTCATCCTCTTTCACCCAAACAGAGACTAGTTGCGCAGTCCACCGCAGCTGCCAGAGCGGCTAATTCTGTCTCTTTGTTCACAGCTACTCCTGCCTTAGCCGAAGCATCATGCATGAAGGAGTCAGCTGAGGTATTTGAACACAGAGTCAGCCACTTGCTCCTTGACGATGCACAGACATTACTTGATTCTGAGGTTGAGGAAGGTATCAACATGAACCTACAGAGAGGGGAGAACACTGGTAAAACAAAAAATTGGCAGTCATGTTCCCTCAGCGGATGAAGAAAGATGAAAGACGGAAGATGATGACGATGATACTTGGGTGGCGGAGAGAGCAGAGGAGGTAAGGGAGGGTGAGGCACAACCCCAAACGAGGCTAGGGCTGGACGATTTTGGCAAAAAAAAAAAAAAATCTGCGATTTAAAAAAAACACTCGATTAACGATTCAAATCTAGTTTCTTTCCCTGATGAACACCGCGCCAGCAGGAGTTTTTAGGCGAGGCTGCGGCTTCGGCCTAGTCCGCCGCGATCCTGGAAAAAGGCCGCGGACTAGGCCGAAGCCGGGGCCTCGCCTAAAAAATCCTGCCTGCAGCTCGCCGCGATCCTGGGAAAAGGCCGCGAGGCCATGGCTTCAGCCTAGTCCGCGGCGTCCGGCCTCACAGGCTTTTCCCAGGATCGCGGCGAGCAGGATTTTTTAGGCGAGGCCGCGGCCTCGGCCTAGTCCGCTGAGCGCCGGTCCAATGAAAAAAAAAATAAAAATCTAAAAAATAGATTCGGTCAAAATCTGAATCGATTTTTTTCCCAGCCCTAAACAAGGCAGCCATGGAAGAGTAGAGAGCAGCCACCGTATTACATCACATTGTGGAGCCGTTATCTCCCGGTACACTTCCCACAGCACAGCTGTCTGGGCCTTTTTTAGCACATGTGCAGCCAATTGCACTGTTGCGATTTGCAAACTTTGCCTTAAGCAGATCAAGCATGGCAAAAACACCAGCCATTTGGGTACCACATGCTTGACAAGGCACTTGACCTCCCACCACCCCGTTGACAAGAGCACCTATAAGCCACACAAAAAGGGACACAATTTTGCTCCTCCTCACCTTTCAGGTCTACCTCCACTATATCTTATGACCTCTCAGCAGCCTTCACTGACGAGGATGTTAGTATAGCAAAGGGTGTCACAGGTCCTTGTTGCATGTCTGCCAGCAGCATACCACCAGCTGTAGACAATAGCAGGCAAACATTTCTCTGCCCCAGCTGTTGCAGTGAAAAAAATAGAAATAAAAAAAAATAAAGTCACTGCCACCCACATGCCCAGCATCCAAATTCAAGCTTGTCAAAACTGCTGGCTTTACAACTCCTGCCTTTCCATCTGGTGGATTCTGCCCCCTTCTGTGATCTTGCAGAATGTGCTGTACCACAATGGCAGGTTCAATGTCGCTATTTCTTTGCACGCAAAGCAAATCCAGCTCTGTACCATCACATGGAAGGCAATGTTGTGGCATCGTTGGGCAAGGCAGTCAGCCGCAAGGTCCATGTTACTGATGACACGTGGTCCAGCAAGCATGGTCAGGGACCATATATTACGTTCACAGCACATTGGCAACTCTGGACAAGGCTCAGTGCTGTAGCTTGTTTTGCCACCACCTCTTCACATAGCTGGTGGTGATGATGCAAGATTTGTCAACTCCACCCCCTCCTCCATGCCCTCCTCTGCTGAATTGTGCTATGAACCACCAGTACCCGCTAAGCGTTCAAGGGGCTATTCAATGAGTCAGGCTAAAATATGCAATGCAGTGCTTTCTTTCTCGTACATCACGGGACACAGAGCGACATAGTCATTACTAATGGGTTATATAGTTACCGTCAGGTGCTGGCACTGGCAACTTCCAAAACCGGAAGTACCCTCCCCTATATAAGCCCCTCCCATCCGGGAGCACCTCAGTTTTTTGCCAGTGTCTAAGGTGTTGGCCAAGAAGAAACATGTGTTTTTCACTGAGCTTGCGTACAGGTTCTTTTGGGCCTCAGTAAGCTATTCCGGATCCGACCAAAAAAGCTTCATAGCTAAACGGTCGGTACCCGGGCCTTGCAGAGAAGAGCAAGGTTCTGCCTGTAATGCTTCTCTTAGGAGAGCTGGACCCTGGGATCCAGAGCTCTGGTCATACCCACGACCAAGATGTTTTCTGTGCAGGGTGCTATACAGGTCCAGGGGAGTGGAATCCTTGGGAACCCGGTCCCTGAAGGTTTGATTACAATGCCTGCCGTGATAGGTGAAGTTTGGGCTTTTGTGGACCAAACAAAGTCCTGCGGCGGGGAACAGGTAAGTGGGGGCCCCCAGGAACTTGGTTCTATTGGGGGACCCCCAAGCCTAATTTGTCTTTCTGTCTGTTACCTAACGGTATTCCCGCTAATATCTGTGCATGCCTGTAACTACTAAAAAAATGTAATAATTTTTAATGGTGGTCAAGAAAAAAAAAAAAAAAAAAAGAATGTTTTTTTATATATGTTTAGTATATTAAACTGCGGTACCTGTGTTTGTCCACTAGAGGCCGCTGTGGAATGTTTTTCTTGTCATATGGACTAGTTTCTTCTCAGAGAGCAAAGTCCAGGCAGCTGGTGAGTTCTCCTACAGGAAACTGTTTCCTCTGCCATGTTGCAGTGTTCGTCTATCCCCCGGCCTGCGGCAAAGGGGGCCCTGGCTCCTGTCCCTGGTTTCCATGTTTGAAAATTAGCGCCGAGGCGCACGTGGCCGCGCGCGTGCGCGTGCACGCGCCTCTATATATAGAGGTGGCCGGAAAAAGGGGCGGGGCCTGGGGGATGACGCTCTGTGCGCGCCGCAGCGCTTCTGCGCACGTGCGGGCGTCCCAGCAGGTTTTTAAAAAGCCACATTATTGCAGATAAGCTGGTTATGAAGTACAGAGACAGAGCTGGCAACATTTAAAGGCATACAGCATAGCGGTTGATACAGGCATCCCCTAGAAAGGCACATTAGTAGACACCAACTGTGATATAGCAGCAATTATGCTAGACTATTCTCAGTAAAAGTGGTGTATTACGGCTGGAATACCTCAGCTTTAGGCTTAGGAATATGCCGTCCAGTAGCTCCGGAACTGAATCTTCCAGGAAGCGAAGGGGGTCTCATCGGGCTCTGAGGATCTTGGGCATACTCCTGCTGCACCAGTCTCCCCTGAAGTTCAGAGGTAAGTGACCGTAGAGACCCCGCAGGGGTACTTGGTACTGTGGCTGTCCTCAGTCACCTGCTCCTGTGTATGTAACAGAGGAGGTTTTTTCCTCAGCTCTGGGAGGATTAGAGAGAGATTGTCAAAATTTATCGCTGCCTCCCTGTCAGGGAAAGCACGCCCGATCTCCGTCTCCTCCTTCAGAGTGCCTGTTAGCAGAGCAACAGTCCCATACAGGGATCGACCTGCCTGAAGGGGATCAGGATAAGGTTGATTCTGTTATAGAGGAATCAACAGTGGGGGAACCTTTTCTCAGCATCTCAAGCTGAAAGATTATGGGTTCAGTCTCTGACTAACATGGTCCGATCAGCATTTAAAAATGCACCTTGCGGAACCATCAACCACTACTGTATCCTCGTTGGGGTCGCTAGAAGCCCCCAGACTGTTTGTTCTTTTCCACTTCACCCTTTACTGAAAGGGCTCATTTACCAGGATTGGGAACGTCCTGAGAAAATATTTATTCCCCCAAGAGATTTCCGGTGGTCTATCCCATGGAGGATAAGTTCATCAAAAAAAAAAAAAAAAAAATGGAAGGTCCCTACAGTGGACGCAGCCATCTCTTGTATGTATAAATCACTGACATGTCCAGTGGATAATGTCCAAATGTTCAAGAACCCAATAGATAAAAGATTGGAGTCCTTATGAAAATCTGCTTGGTGATACAACCAGCAGTAGCAGCTATTGGGGTCTGCTAAGCAGTGAAGGATCAGTTGAAACAGGTCTTGAGGGACTTGACAGATCAGCAGGCTTTGCCCTAGCTGATCTACCTAGAGCCTTAGGCTTTGCGGTTGATGCCATAGAGGATTCAGTCCATCAGGCCTCCCGCCTTACGCTGTCTATAGTACATATGCGTAGGCTCCTATGGCTCAGAAACTGGTCTGCTGAAGCTCCCTGTAAAGAATGGCTGGTTAGCGTCCCATTTCATGGTGAACGCTTATTCAGGGAAAACCTGGACAAATATATCCAGAAAATTTCCAGCGGTAAAAATACGCTCTTGCCGGTTAAAAGCAGAGTTAGAGGTCCCTCTTTAAGAGGCCTGCTTCTCCAGTCCCTGGGGCATCGGCTGTGTAACAGTTCCGACGGCCTCCTCGGTCAAATCCCGGGGGTAAAAAACAGGGACAGTAGCAGGGTAATAAGAAACCCTGGGTCAGGGGAGGTACAAAACCTCCCCCAAAGTGAAATTCATTGAAGCCCCCACTCAGTCGGGTGGGGGGAGGACTCCAGTTGTTCGCAAGAGACCTGGCGGGACACGATCAAGACAGATAGGTGCTCTCCGCAGTAGGTTTGGGATACAGTTTGGAGTTAAAAGACTCTCCTCCTTCCCATTTTTGAGGTCAAACGTGCCAAGGGATCCCCGGAAGAGAGAGTCCCTCCTGTTGGCACTAGAACAACTATTGCTCCAAGGAGTAATTATGGAGGTTCCCCTGGAAGAATGAGGGTTCGAGTTTTACTCAAACCTCTTTACAGTCCCGAAGCAAACGCGGTCGGGAGGCCCATATTAATTCTAAAAGGGCTATACAAATTCCTGTATATCAGGACTTTCCGATGGAGTCGATCCGATCGGTGGCCACTGCCCTACAAGGGGAGGATTGGTTAGCCACGATCGACATCAAAGATGCTTATTTGCACATTCCCATCTTTCCAGTCCACCGAAAATTTCTACGCTTTGCAGTAGAAGGGCGCCATTTTCAGTTCAGAGCCTTACCCTTCGGTTTGGCCACAGCACCACGAGTGTTTACAAAAATTCTGGCCCTTTATTGGCCAATCTAAGTACACAAGGTGTAATGATAATGGCATATCTGGATGACTTGTTGCTGATAGACCACTCAGTGAAAAAACTAGACGTGGTCGTTCACAAGACGATCAAGTATCTGGAATCTCACGGTTGGATTATCAACCGAGACAAGTCAGCCCTAAAAACCAGTCAAAAGTCTGGAATACTTGGGGCTAAGGTTGGATTCAGGCCAGAGAAAAATATTCTTGCCTCGAGGAAAGGTGTTGTCTTTGAAAGATTTGATCCACTTAGTGGGTACAAAAAGGACAGCCGTCCATACGCCTGTATATGAGGCTGCTGGGAAAAATGGTGGCATCATTCGAAGCAGTACCCTACGGTCAATTCCATTCAAGGAATTTGCAAGGGGCCATACTGTCAGCCTGGAACAAAAAAGTTCAGGCCCTAGACTTACAATGTCCTTGTCCCCTTCCGTTCGCAAGAGCCTCCGTTGGTGGTTGGTTCCCCAGAATCTGGAAAAAAGGAAATCCTTCAGTCCGATTTCTTGGAAGGTGGTCACTACAGATGCCAGCCTTATAGGCTGGGGAGCAGTATTGGAGCAATAGTCTCTCCAGGGCAGATGGTCGGATGCAGAAAAGGCCCTGCCCATCAATCTCTTAGAGATACGAGCAGCCCGGTATGCCCTAGTAGCATGGACATCCAAACTCCAAGGGTCCCCTGTCAGAATTCAATCAGACAATGCCACAGCAGTGGCATATATCAATCATCAGGGGGGCACCAGGAGTCGTGCAGCCCAGAGGGAAGTAAATTACATCCTGAAATGGGCAGAAAAATATGTCCCAGCCATATCTGCGGTATTCATTCCAGGAGTGGAGAATTGGAAGGCGGACTTTCTAAGTCGCCAGCAATTAGGCCCAGAGGAAGGGTCCCTTCACCCCGAGGTTTTCTGGACAATATGTCAGCGGTGGGGAACATCGGATGTAGATCTTCTAGCATCCAGATTCAACGCAAAGGGGGACAGGTTTGTCTCTCGGACAAGGGATCCCCTAGCTTGCGGCTCGGATGCCCTAGTGTTCCCTTGGGATCAGTTCAAGCTGATATATGCATTCACACCGCCAATGGTTACTTCGATTACTCCGCAGAATCAGGGTAGAAAAGAAACCAGTGATTCCGGTGGCTCCAGCGTGGCCCCGAAGAGCGTGGTACGCGGAGATTGTAAAATTTCAGTGGGGAGTCCTTGGACTCTCCCACGTCGTCCGGCTTTCGCAAGGACCGATATACCACCCTTCCTTACCAGCCCTAGGTTTGACGGCCTGGCTATTGAAGCCCACATTCTAAAAAGGAGAGGGCTCTCTAATGCTGTGGTGTCTACCATGATCAATGCCAGGAAACCGGTATCCAGGCAGATCTACTATAGAATCTGGAAGGCGTACATCGCCTGGTGTGAAGCCAAGAAATGGCATCCACGTAAATACGTAATAGGTAGAATTCTGGACTTCCTACAATGGGCTGTAGATAGGAAGCTTGCCTTGAGTACTATCAAAGGTCAGATTTCGGCCTTGTCAATATTTTTTCAAAGGCCCTTGGCTTCGCATTCACTAGTCAAAGCCTTTATACAAGGAGTGATGCGTATTAGTCCTCCGGTTAATATTCCCATATGTCCATGGGATCTAAACTTGGTTCTGTCGGTTCTACAGAAACAACCATTTGAACCATTACAGCATATTTCCTTAGTGCTTCTCACCAGGAAATTGATTTTTCTAGTAGCCATTTGTTCGGCTAAAAGGGTATCGGAATTAGCAGCTATGTCCTGTAAGGAGCCATATCTGGTTATCCATAAGGACAGAGTAGTGTTACGTCCTCATCCAGCCTTTCTTCCTTCTTTTTTCCCCAAGCCTACTTCGGTAGAGGAAAAGTTATTGCATTCTTTGGATGTAGTAAGAGCAGTTAAAGCTTATCTAAAAGCCACTGCTCAGATTCGCAGAACGGATACTTTGTTTATTCTGCCGGAAGGCCCCAGAAAGGGTCAGGCAGCGTCAAAATCTACTTTAGCCAAGTGGATTCGACAGGTCATAATACAAGCCTATAGCTTGAGAAGTAGACCGCCTCCGTTCAAAGTTAGGGCGCACTCCACGAGAGCAGTTGGAACTTCATGGGCAGTGCATCACCAGGCCTCCCTGGCTCAAGTCTGTAAGGCCGCAACATGGTCTTCAGTACACACGTTTACTAGGTTCTACCAGGTGGACGTTAGAAGTCAGGAGGATGTCGCCTTTGGGCGCAGTGTGTTGCAGGCCGCAAAAGATCCTCATGTCTGATAGCGCTCAGCTTATATATGGTGTATCCCCCCCCTCATTTGGCATTGCTTTAGGACATCCCATTAGTAATGACTATGTCGCTCTGTGTCCCGTGATGTACGAGAAAGAAAATAGGATTTTTATAACAGCTTACCTGTAAAATCCTTTTCTTGGAGTACATCACGGGACACAGAGCTCCCGCCCCTCTTTGGGGACACTTATTGCTTTGCTACAAAACTGAGGTGCTCCCGGATGGGAGGGGCTTATATAGGGGAGGGTACTTCCGGTTTTGGAAGTTGCCAGTGCCAGCACCTGACGGTAACTATATAACCCATTAGTAATGACTATGTCGCTCTGTGTCCCGTGATGTACTCCAAGAAAAGGATTTTACAGGTAAGCTGTTATAAAAATCCTATTTTTATTGGTCTATGTAGAGGACAGGAGCCAAACCAGAGCAGAGATTCTTTCAGCTCAGCAAGGGCAGGCCCAGAGGTGGTTCACATCATGCCAGTCGAAAGCCAGGAATGGTGGTGTGAGATAAAGGGACTAACCTCCTGTCCGCCCTTAGATGGAAAGTTGACACATGTGCATGCCTGGCACATGCCCTAAACAGGTACAAAGGGTTGGAAGATCTGCTAAAGCAGGCCAGAAGAGTCTGTAGCCATTTCAGGTGATCATACACAGCCAGTGCTCAGTTGCCTGAAATTCAGCAGGAATTCCCCCTGCCCATAAGCCGCCTGATTTGTGACATGCCTACCAGGTGGAACTCAACTTTGGCAATGCTGCAGTGGCTGCACATGCAGCAGAGGGCAGTCAACGAGTACCTGTGCGAGTATGGCACAATGACAGGCTCAGGCCGGCTTGGCTTTTTTTTCCCCCCACGGCTGCTGATAAAGGATGAATGCACTGTACTGTCACCATTTGAGGAGGTGACAAGGATGGTGAGCCATAACAATGCATGCATCAGTGACACAATCTCTATTGTGTTCCTGCTAGAGCAGACTCTGCATGGCATTATGGACAGGGCACTTGCGGTTGAAGAGGAGGACTTCTTTTCCTCGCAAGGTCCGCTTTATGCAGACACCATTCTTGCGATGCCACAGAACACACAAGAGAAGGAAAATTATGGCAGTTTTGGAGGCATTGAAGCAGAGGAAGATATACGTCAAACCATGAGATGGTTTTCCGTCCCCAGAACCCTTGGGAGTATTTTGTGGCTGGGAGGAAGCAGTTTTATATACTGTAATCCTCAGTGACTCTAAAGACTCTGCTTCTCATGCCTCCCCAAACTTGCGGTGCATGGGATCCCTCATTCTTCAAAGTCTGCGAAAGGACCCTACAATTTGTGGCATCAAGGGGAAGAATCACTATTTGTTGGCAACCCTCCTTGACAGTTAAAAGGGGAAAGTCTCAGAACTCATCATGTCCTCAGAGGGAGCAGAGAATGAAATATCTTGAGAACACCTTAAAGTGGAGTTCCGCCCTCCCCTTTAAAGATTAAAAAAGTCAGCAGCTACACATACTGTAGCTGCTGACATTTAACATTAGGACACTTACCTGTCCTGGAGTCCAGCGAAGTCGGCCCCGCAGCTGATGTTTCCATCGGCTGGTTGGGTGCTGCCGCCGCCATTACGGGTAAGGGAACCCGGCAGTGTAGCCTTTCGGCTTCACGGCCGGGTCCCTACTGCGCATGCGTGAAGCGTGCTGTTCTCTCTCACTGGCCCAGCAGAAGGGGAGGAGGAGGGGGACCGAGCTGCTGACGTAATTTGCTGTGGCTCGGTCTCCCGCAAGTGAGGACAGGGTACCTGTAAAAAAAAAAACAGGTACCCACTTCCCCCCAAAAGATGCCAGAAGTGGCACTGGAGGGGGAGGGGGGAATAAGATAAGCAGAATTTCCACTTTTGGAGGAGTTTATGTAATGCCTTTCCAGAATCTGCTAGGTTACAGTCTCATTGTAAAGGCTCGTTTTGAGGCTTCTGTTGGTCAAGAGAGGAGCAGTGGAGAAAAATGGCCACCTCAGTGAGGCATTTCAATTTTTTTTAGTCCTCGGCACCCAGGGCTGTCAGCTTTCACATCGGCAGGGTCTACATCATATTTTGGGAGATTATCTAGGGGCAAAAACAGACATGGAGAGCTTTCCAGTTGACGATCCACTGGGTCATGAGAATAGACCACTGGCTATAACTTGCCCAGTATGCAATTGAGCTGCTTGGCTGCCCTGCATCCAGCTTGCTTTCCGAATGTTCTTTGTCAGGGTCACCTGTGGCCAGGTGACAGATGCACACCGTAGGGGGACAGGAGTGCACCGCGAGGTAGTGAACCCTATGGCTGGCTTCTGCGGATAGGAAACTGGGTGGTTGTGGAAAGCGGGACCAGAGGAGCACAACCGGGATCCCAACGGAAGCGAGAGCCAAGATTCCCCAGGGCGCGGAGTCTAAGACCCAGCTGGTCTTCTCCAGGGCCTCTAGTGGTGAGGATGTTACGCTGCAGGCTGGGACCAGGTCGCGGCCCCTGGAGTTTCCTAGCTCACGCCCCGTAGGATAAGGGGAAGCAGCAGCACACGATAGAGAGAACCGAATAACAAGCCGAAGGTCAGGGGCCACAAGCAGACAAGGATAACGAAGAACGAGCCGAAGGTCAAGGGTCACGAGCAGACAGGGATGGTCGGGGACAAGCCAATAACGTAACAGAGAGACAGACGTAGCACACGGCAGGCAGGAACCCAAACACACAATGCCTAACAAACACGTTGATCAGCAAAGCAGGCTTGCAGTGCACAGGTTAATATAGTGTTCAGTGATAGGGCCTGGGGTGGAGTCAGGCTGGGAGGAGATTATAAAGGAAGCCAGGTGAAGGAGGTCTGGTCTCTAGATGAACACATGAGGAGGAAGGTAAGATGGCAGACAGACATTAATGCATATCCATGACATTCTTTCAGTGCTGCTGGAGGTTTTGTGACCGATTAAAGAGTGCGTCTGTCCACAGACTCAGTTGACAGGCTGATATTTAGCAAAATTAATTATTCCTGGATTAGCTGCAGCTATCAAGCCCCTGATGTTGATGATTAGGTGTTTTTGAGATGTGGAATCTGTGCAAGGCTGCCTATCTTTGTGGGTGTTGATTTTATCGTGAAGACATTTTTTGGTATAGATTTCATGGGCACAATTAACACCCAAGGACCAATTTGTTGGCACCCGTTTGACCGGTGCATATCATTTACATTTTTGACAGCAAGGCCAATTTTTGCATTCATCAAGAGTACCTCTGTAGGGTTAAGGTGTGAAGGCACCACCAACGCCCAAAGACCAATTTTTCCGCACCTGTTAATTCTATCAAAAGTCTACGAAACAGACAGAATTTATCCCAAAAATCTCTAGTCTTGTTCCGAGTGCACAAAAACGTGGCCTCATCATACAGACAAGCCGTGGTTTATGAAATAAAAAAAGCTTGCAGGAAAATTTACATTTTATCGGCTTTATAAATGTAATTTTTGCTGCAGCAGGTTCTATACATGGTACAGATGCGTCACTTTACAGACTAAGGGGACCTCCCCCAGGCAATATATTTAACCACTTAAGGACTGGAAGGTTTTACCCCCTTAACGACCAGGCCATTTTTTTGCGATACGGCACTGCGTTACTTTAACCGATATTGTGCGGGGGTGCGACTCTGTACCCAAATAAAATTGATGTCCTTTTTTTCCCCACAAATAGAGCTTTTTTTGTGGACTTTGATCACCTCTGCAGTTTGTATCTTTTGCGCTATAAACAAAAAAAGACCAACAATTTTGAAAAAAAACAAAACAAACCAACCAAATATTTTTTACTGTAATACATACCCACAAAAAAAAAGAAGTACATTTTTTTCATCAATTTAGGCCAATGTGTATTCTCCTACATATTTTAGGCAAAACAAAATCCCAATAAGCGTTTGATTGGTTTGCGCAAAAGTTATAGCATCTACAAAATAGGGGATAGATTTAGGGACTTTTAATTTTTTTTTATTTTTTACTGGTAATGGCAGCGATCAGCGATTTTTACCGGGACTGCAACATTGCAGCAAACAAGTATGCCCCTAAGTGACACTTTTTGGAGACCAGTGACACCAATACCAGTGATCAGTGCTAAAAAAGAAAAAAAATGCACTGACCGCTGTATAAAAGGACACTGGCAGAGAAGGGGTTAACACCAGGGGCGAGCAAAGGGTTAAATGTTTCTTAGGGAGGTGTTTTCCAACTGTGTGGGGGATGGACTAACAGGGAGTACAGAGATCGCTGTTCCAGATTACTGGAACAGACAATCTTCTCCGTACCCCCTGCTAGAACCTTGTTTACATAGGCAGAATGGGGATCTGCCTCTCTGTGGAGCGATCACTTGGGGCCGGTCGACATTGCGGCCGCCGAACCCACGCATCAGCTTCCGCTCCATGCCACAGGCACGCGCCCACAGTATCCATTATGCGAAACGGTGTACGGGTGCGCCGTTTCACACAATAGAGACACCCTGCCAAAGTATATCTGCGACAGGCGGTCCTTAAGTGGTTAAAGGATTTTTTTTTATTTCACCTTATTTCACACAGTAAATCACTTTTCTCTTTTTGTCCATGGACGGACACAGCTCCATAAACCTTTACTGTTGGGTATGTTCCGTCTATTAGGAGAGGACTAGGCCTCCTCTCCCAGACAAAGCCTCATACGGAGAAACGCAGCGTCGGGCGGAGCTGAAAGATCCTGACGTCACCACGCATCAGCTGTTCGGATCACACCGCAGCTGAGAATCCTTTTTTTCGTTTGAAAAGTTTGGCGCTTTCATGTATAATACCCAGGATTGCAAATAAAGGGTATCTTATTTTTAAGAATATTGCACCATGAAGCGTCTTTTTTCCTTTTAATCCCACTATACAATCTAACACGCCTGGAGGGGGAATTGACAAGCTGAGCAACAGAAAGGTGGTTCGGTTTTTCCCTGCCTCAGCAGACGTGTTCCTTGGAGTTCCCGCTGGATGTGCTGCTGGGTTCCTACCATCTGAGTGATCCGTGAAGGACATTGAGCCTCAAAAGATCCCTGTAATGGGGATCCGTCTGATCTGGTAAGCAGTTTGTACATCCATTTTCTACCTGAGCAAGTTGGGAAGTGTTGAATTTTTACCTGCACCCATCTTCAATGTGGGGAATATAGGATAATATTCCGAGTGGCCATCCCTTCTATGAACTTTGTTGTGCTTTTTATGAAAAGTTTGTTTGTTGTTTTACATACACCATATTGCAGCACCATGTCAGCTGCAAATTTTTAGTATAGTATTTGTCACTAAGAGGTTGCGCATTTATTTTTTATTTCTTAGATATTTAAAAATGCATACATGTTAAATTTAAACAGAGTTGAAACAGCCCCGCCCAGGGAGCGGTCCCTCTGAACATAACCCTCCACCCTGCAGCCAGGAGCCTCAGTTTTTTTCTGCCTAGCAGAGGAGAAGGATGTGGCTCCCTTTGGGCCCAGTATCCTGAAGAGATTTTTACTTTTATTATTTTATTATTAGAATCTTCTATCAACTGCCGGATGGGCATGACAGGCAGGATACTAAAGATCCTTATAGTCCCCCCAGTCCGGCCATCGAGCGTGTTACAGTCCATTGCAAATAGGCGTCGGGTCTGTCACGACATACCCCATGACTCCAGGGTTGGCCGGTGAGCTATATGCTCCAGGGTTCACATATGACCGTGCGGCTTGCTGTCTCAGTCACAGTGGACCGGGCCAACAGCTACTCCGTACTGCTCGGTTGTAGGTCTGTCAGGGATGCACCAGCAGGTCCTCGCAGGACAGGCAAGTACGGTTCCTTCTGCTTCGGTGGGATGGAATGGCTGGGCATTCCTACGGGGGTCGCTAGGGTTCTATGGCCCTCACCCCTCTGTCACCCCATTTGCGGGGCTCGCTGCGACCGGGGAATACCTTGGCGGGGCTCCGGGTCCCAGCGGGGGGCTGTGGGGGTGTCTAGGTCCGCTCTCTGTGTGTGGGGGGTGTAATTTGTGTGAAGCCTCCGTGCCTGGCCTTCTCGTCCACCTCGCTTGCTGGGCGCCATTTTTTGTAGCACTGGCGCCATTCGTTTGGGGCCTGTGCATTGCATTGGTTTTCCCATTGGCGGCCATTTTGCCTTGGCCGCGCTAGAGTGATTGTGAGCGGCCACTTTCTTGTGGTCCGCACGCTTTCTTTGAGCACTCAGCGGCCATTTTGGAGTGGGTTTTGGCCTCTAGTGGCGGCTGGCTTCCTGAACAGCGCAGACGACGCGATTCACCTCACACAGTCCCTCAGGCACACGCGGTGTGCGGATGCAGAGCAGGCAGCGGCGCTTTGCGGTCCCTGGGCGGTGAGTCCCCTGGGTATCCCCCCCCCCAGTCAGTGCAGCAAGGAGTTTAATTGTGTCAGTATCTTGACTGGGCCCCTAAGGGTGGTCAGTTATGGAGTCAGAAGCTGGTGTTTCCCCAGACATTCCAGAGGCCGCAACCGGTGCCACTGCACCTGCTATTCCCCTGGACGCTTTGTCAGCAGTCCTAGTCATTTGTTGCCAGGGTGGAATCGGCCTGCGGGTGTAAAAGGGGTACTAAGCGCTCCCTTCCCACGCCATCGCCTGGGGAATGTTCTGACTGGCTGCGGCTCAGGACCCCTGTTCTGATGGGTCAGATGATGCGGACCAGGACCTTCCTTGTGAGGAGGACCCCTCGTCTGGGTCAGCTCAAGACAGGGCACTTGTTAGTGCACTTATATCAATGCTGTGAGGGACACTTTCAAGCTGGAAGATACAGCTGGGACTTCCACAGCAGGGTCGGTCCCTTTTGGGTCGCACAAACCGACCCGCTCGGCTAAGGTTTTTCCTTATGTTGAATTTTTTGACAAGTTCATAGATAAGGAATGGGAACGGCCACACAGGCCCTTTGCGGTCCCTCAGCGTATGGCGGTCTGTTATCCGCTTAAAGAAAGCCTTTTGAAAAAATGGGCTTCTCCTCCGGTTGTTGATCCCCCGGTCTCTCGGTTGAATAAAGTAACCATTATACCGGTGGAAGGGACCCCTGCCTTTAAGGACCCTGCTGATAGGAGGTCCAAAGCGGTGACCCGCTCTATGTTTGTTATGCTGGGGTCAGCATTGCGGCCTATTTTGGCGGCTACCTTAGTGTCCCAGACACTTACGGAATGGGCAAAGATTTTGCACCAGACTGTGGAGGCAAATCAGCTCCTGTCAGAATGCGTATTACTGGCCGAACAGTTGGTACAAGGGCTTGTGTATGTCTGTGATGCAACCCTGGACGCCGCCCCTTTGATCTCCAGGGCCTCAGCGTCTGTGGTGGTTTTGCGCCGCCTACTATGGCTGAAATGCTAGTCCGCTGACCAAGCTTCTAAGAAAACCCTGGCAGACTTGCCTTTCAAGGGTGGGAGGCTTTTTGGTGCCTCACTGGACGACATCATTAAGGATGTCACTGGAGGTAAGAGCACGCTTCTCCCTCAGTCCACTAAAGGGAAGGAGCCGCGCCTTTCCCACACAGAAGCTATATTTTCGTCAGTCAGGACCTGCCGGCAGACCCTCCCATGCGGACAAAGGTCCAGCTGGGGGACAGAAGCGTCCCTGGGTGCGTAAGCCCGCCAAGCCAGCAAGCAAGCCTGCTACCGCATGAAGTTTTGCCCCCGCCCGACTCCAGGGTGGGGGGGTGGCTTTGCAGTTCAGTGGACCTCCCTGCTCTCCGACCAGTGGGTCTGCGAGGTGGTCGCCTCGGGGTACAAGATAGAGTTCCTTTCTTGTCTACCAAACAGATTTTTTCCCTCAAATCTGCCCCTTCTTCCGGCACGCCGAGCTGCCCTCCAGGGGGCAGTCCGGAGACTTGTTGGGGTGCGGGGTGATCATACCCGTACCACCACAGGACAGGTTTCAGGGTTTTTACTCAAATCTGTTTGTGGTTCCAAAGAAGGAAGGAGTTCGTCCTGTACTGGACCTCTAAGCCCTCAATGCATTTGTAAAAGGTCCAAAGGTTCCGGATGGAATCGATTTGTTTGGTTGTGGCTTCGCTCCATCCGGGGGATTTTATGGCATCCTTGGATATCAAGGACGCATACTTGCATGTCCCCATCTGTGTCAGGCATCAGAGGTACCTGCGCTTTGCGATCGGCGAAGACCACTATCAATTTGTGGCTCTTCCCTTTGGCCTAGCATCGGCACCAAGAGTTTTCACCAAGGGGCTCGCCCCGATTCTAGCTTTGCTGAGACAGCGCGGCATTGCTATCGTAGGCTACCTGGACGACCTTCTTCCGAGAGCTGTTTCAAGCTCAGAATTAGAGAACGTGTCTATAGTCAGTCAGACCCTCCGGGAGTTCGGATGGATACTGAACCTCTAGAAGTCGGTGTTAGTACCGACCCAGCGCCTAGAGTACCTGGGGCTGATTCTGGACTCCTCGGAGGCCAGAGTCTTTCTTCCCTCAGAGAAGTTGCAGACACTCCAGGCAGCAGCCAGGTTGTTGACATCCCTCAAATGGTTGTCTGTCAGTTTCTGCATGCGAGTTCTGGGTCTCATGGTGGCCTCCTCCTTCGAGGCAGCACTGTATGCCCAATTCCACACTCGGGCCTTGCAGAAGGAGATTCTCTCCAAATGGAACAAATCTCTGTGTCTCTGGATCGGCAAATTCAGTTAAGTCACCTTGTCAGGTCATCTCTGAGTTGGTGGCTGAGATCCCCGGCTCTTCGGTCCGGGAAGTCCTTCCTCCCTTTTCTTTGGACGGTGATCACGACCGACGCCAGCCTGACCGGTTGGGGGGGGCAGTCTGGGGGGTTCAAGCAGCCCAGGGCCGCTGGTCCCCGACTGAATCCCAACTGACGATCAATGTTCTGGAACTCTGAGTGATCAGGCTGTGCCTCTCCAAGTGGTCTCAGAGGCTGCAGGGGCGTCCGGTCAGGATCCAGTCAGATAACACCACGGCGGTGGAATACGTCAACCATTAAGGAGGAACAAGAAGTGCAGCTGCAGCGTCGGAAGTCACTCACATCCTGCGGTGGGCGGAAAGGAGCGTGCCAGCCCTATCGGCTGTTTACATTCCAGGCGTGGAAAACTGGCAGGCGGACTGAGTCGCCAGATGCTGGACCACGGGGAATGGTCGTTACATCCGGAGGTTTTTCACCTCCTTTGCCGGAGATGGGGCACGCTGGACGTGGATCTCCTGGCCTCTCGACTCAATCGCAAGGTGTCGAGGTTCGTGGCCAGGTCCAGGAGATCCCTGGGAAGACGCGTCGGACACGTCGGTGGCTCCGTGGGGGTCGGTATCGGCTAATTTATGCCTTTCCCCCACTGAAGTTGCTCCCCCGTCTACTCCGCAGGGTAGAGTTCAAAGGAATTCCAGTGATTCAAATCGCCCCAGATTGGACCAGGCGTCCCCGGTACGCCCACCTCGTGCGGCTGGTGGCGGATGTGCCCTGGTGGCTACCACTGAGGGAGGTCCCATTCTTCATCCTCTTCATTCTTCATCCTGCTTTACAGTTGCTGGCTTTCATGGCATGGCTATTGAAAGCCAGGTGTTGAGGGACCGAGGACTATCGGATTCGGTCATTACAACTATGTTGAGAGCACGGAAATCTTCTTCTAGGAAGATCTATCATCGCACATGGAGAGCCTATATTTCTATGTGCGAGGAGATGGAATGGCGTCCACGGACTTATTCGGTTTACAGGATCCTGCTGTTTTTGCAACGCAGTGTGGATCAGAAACTGGCCTTAAGCACCAATAAGGGGCAGATTTCAGCCATGGCTGTTTTCTTTCAGCGACCCCTGGCGTCTCATTCGCTAGCAAGTACGTTTGTGCAGGGGGTCCGACATGTGGCACCTCCGGTGCGACCGCCACTACCTCCGTGGGATTTGAATCTGGTGCTCTCGGCACTTCAGAAACCTCTCTTTGAGGACATTAGGGAGATTCCTCTTTTGACACTCTCTCAGAAGGTGGCCTTCCTGGTTGCCATCACATCTGTCAGGAGGGTTTCTGAATTGGCGGCCTTGTCTTGCAAGTCCCCATATTTGTTCCTACATAAGGATAAAGCGGTGCTACGCCCGCGGCCTTCCTTCCTTCCGAATGTGGTTTCGGCCTTTCACCTGAATGAGGACATTGTGCTTCCATCCTTGTGTCCTCGGCCATCGCATGCCAAGGAGGTTGCGCTACATTCTTTCGACGCGGTACGTGCCCTGCGAGTGTACCTGTCTGTCACGGCTTCGTTTCTGAGGTCTGACTCACTGTTTGTCAGTGTCTGGTCCGCAGAAGGGCCTGGCGGTCTTATCGGCCACCATTTCTCGATGGATCAGGCAGATTTTCATTCAGGCCTATGCCCTTAAAGGGCGGGCGCCTCCTTTTGCCGTTACGGCGCATTCGACCAGGGCTATTGGTGCCTCTTGGGCTTTCCGAAATCAAGCGTCTGTCTCACAAGTGTGTAAGGCGGTGACCTGGTTATCCGTGCACACTTTTTCAAAGTTTTACAAGGTTGATGTGACTGCATCTTCGGATGCTAGCTTCGGCCGCAAAGTTTTGCAGGCTGCTGTTTAAGGTTGCAACTCCTCCGTTGAGGAGCTCTGCTTGTTTGGGGTGAAACCGGTTTTTCTTTGATTGCTGTGCCCACCCCTCGTTTTTTGACACTGCTTTGGGACGTCCCAACAGTCAAGATTTATGGAGCCGTGTCCGTCCATGGACGAAAAAAGAAAATAGGATTTTTTACTTACCGTAAAATCCTTTTCTCTGAGTTCATGGACCGTCACACCTTCTCTATTGACAAAGTGGGTATTATCCGTTAATTAGGAGTGACTAGGGAGAAAACTTGTAAAAAAGTGTTGCATCACACCTTCTACAGTACCGCCCAGGGGGGCAGACCCTCTGGGTCTATCCCCTCAGTCTGCATCTCGCAGATCAGTTCGTCAAAAAGCAGTACAAAAAAATAAAAAAAAGGAGGGGTGGGTGCTGTGTCAGTCCATGAACTCAGAGAAAATGATTTTACGGTGAGTAAAAAATCCTATTTACTCTTTCGTTCATGGACCGACACAGGTTCTCTATTGACAAAGTGGGACGTCCCAAAGCAGTGTCAGAGAAAAAAACGAGGGGTGGTAACAGCATAAAAATAAACTTCATCCCAAAACACAAAAACAGCACTCCTTCAACGAAGGAGTTGCAACTCTAAACAGCCTCCTGCAAAACTTTGCGGCCGAAAGAGGAATCCGAAGATGCACCTACATTAACTTTGTAGAATTTGGTGAAAGTGTGAGCGGGCGAACAAGTCGCCGCTTTACATAATTGGGAAACAGACGCTTGATGTCGGAAAGACCAAGAGGCACCTATTGCCCTGGTCGAATGTGCCGTGACCGGAAAGGGGGGCGCTTGACCCTTCAAGGCGTAAGCCTGGATTACTAGCTGTCAGATCCACCTAGAGATGGTGGCAGACGAGACTGCTTGGCCCTTCTTGGGACCAGCCACCGAAACAAACAGTGAGTCTGACTTCCGGAACAGGGAAGTAGCAGATAAGTATACTCTCAAAGCTCGGACAACGTCCAAGGAATGCAACACCGACTCCTTAGGATTCGACGGAAGAGGACACAAGGATGGAAGTACAATGTCTTCGTTGAGATGAAAAGCCGAAACGACTTTCGGAAGAAAGGAAGGCTGCGCCACAGCACCACCTTATCTTTGTGGAAGATCAAATAGGGAGCCTTGGCTGACAAGGCTGCCAGTTCAGAAACTCTTCTAACTGACGTAACAGCCACCAAAAAGATCACTTTCTGAGAAAGTGTCAACAAGGGAATATCCCTAATATTCTCAAAACGGTGCCTTCTGAAGCACCGAGAGGACCAGGTTCAAGTCCCACGGAGGTAGCGGGGGACAGATCGGAGGAGCCACATGTCGAACCCCCTGTACGAATGTACTCACGAGAGAGTGAGTCGCCAGGGGTCGCTGAAAAAAAAGACAGCCAGGGCAGATATCTGTCCCTTAAATCATACTTAAGGCAAGCCTTTGGTCCACCCCACGCTGTAAAAACAGCAGGATTCTGGAGACCAAATAAGTACGCGGATGCCACTTCATTTCCTCACACATGAGGATGTCGGCCTTCCAAGTGCGGTGATAAACCTTCCTAGAGGACGGCTTCTGAGCACTTCTCATAGTAGAGATTACTGAATCTGACAGGCCCCGGTCTCTCAGTACCTGGTTCTCAATAGCCATGCCGTTAAAGCCAGTGACCGTAAAGCAGGATGGGGTATGGGACCTTGCGTAGTGGTAGGTGCTAAGGGACGTCTGCTACCAGACGTACTAGATCGGCGTACCAGGGACGCTGAGGCCAATCTGGAGTGATCAGGATCATTGGAATTCCCTCTGCCTCCACTCTGCGAAGCAGATGGGGGAGAAGCCTTAAAGGAGGGAAGGCATATATTAGCCGATACTGACCCCACGATGCCACCAATGCGTCCGTTGCGTCTGCCCATGGGTCCCTTGACCGGGCCACAAACCTCAATACCTTCCGATTGAGTCGGGAAGTCAGGTCTACGTCTGGCGTGCCCCATCTTTGGCAGAGGAGCTGGAACACCTCCGGGTGAGGAGAATTGGCAGGCGGACTACCTGAGTCGCCAAATGCTGGACCAGGGAGAATGGTCCTTACACCCGGAATGTACACGGCCGACAGTGCCGGTACGCTCCTTTCTGCCCACCTCAGGATGTGAGCGACCTCCGATGCTGCAGCTGAGCTTCTTTTTCCTCCTTGATGATTGACATGCCACTGCTGTGGCGTTGTCTGACTGGATCCTGACTGGCCGCCCTTGCAGCCTCTGAGACCATCTGAAGAGGCACAGCCTGATCGCCCGAATTTCCAGGACATTGATCGGCAGGCGGGATTCCTCTGGGGTCCAGTGACCTTGCGTCGATTGAACACCCCAGACTCCCCCCCCCCCCCAACCTGTAAGGCTGGCGTCCGTCGTGATCACTATCCAGTACACAGGAATAAATTATTTCCCGGCTAGCAGAGCCGGTGATGTCAGCCACCATACCAGAGATCTCCTGACTAGGTGGCTTACCCGGATTTGATAATCCAGAGATGATGGACATTTGTTCCATCTGGACAGAACTTCCTTCTGTAACACTCGAGTGTGATATTGAGCATATGGTGGGACCGCCTCGAAGGAGGCTACCATGAGGCCTAACACTCGCATGCAAAAGCGGAGTGACGACCACCTCTTGGATGTCAGCTGCCGCACTGCAGCCCGAAGGGTCTGCAACTTTTCCACAGGGAGGAATACTTTCGCCTCTGAGGAATCCAGAATCAACCCCAGGTACACTAGGCGTTGAGTCGGCACCAATACTGACTTTTGCATGTTTAGTATCCAATCACAGTCTCGAAGAGTCTGACAGGTAATGGACACGCTTACCTCTAATTCTGAGCTTGAAGGGGCCTTCAGAAGAAGGTCATCCAAGTAGCCTATGGTAGCGATGCCCCGCTGTCTTAGGAGTGCCAGAATGGGCACGAGCACCTTGGTGAATGTCCTGGGTGCCGAAGCCAGGCCAAACGGGAGGGCCACAAACTGACAGCAGGGGAATAGTATCCATGTCTGGCTCGCAGACAAACTTAAGGCCCTGTACCAACTGGTCGGCCAAAGTGATCTCATTAGGAGGGACAGCCCGCTCCTTTAACCCCTGTAGTAGCAATTTTGCCCATTCAGTAAGTGTCTGAGACACTAAGGCCCCCGCCAATGCCGGGGCGCACTGCTGAGCCTACCACAGAGTATAAGTAGCGAGCGAGTGCTTCAGCTTTCTTATCCACAGGGTCCTTAAAAACAGGAGCCCCTTGTACTGGGATAGTGGTAGCTCTGTTAAGTCTGGACACCGAAGGGTCCACTATAAGGGGAGAGGTCCATTTCTTCAGAAAACTCTCCTCAAAGGGGTACCGTACCGCAAAATTCTTTGGGGATGTAAAAACCCTTACTGGGTTTTCCCAATCCTTGTATAAGAGCTTATCAAAATAAGACACACAAGGGAACACCTTAGCAGTGCGGGGAGGTTTACGGAACCCGAAAGGGACAGGAGTCTCTGCTGTTTCAGCAGTATTTTCCATTTTTAGCGTATCATGCACTGCAGTAATAAGGTCAGATACCAAAGCCTTCTTGCGCATTGACCTTGACTTGTAGTCACTCACTGTCCGCTTGGTCACGGTCTGCAGTCTCTAATGCATCAGAACCCGGGTCATGAGCAATAGCTGGACCTGGTTCTGCAACAGAATTATCCCCAGAAGATTGCAGGGGACGGGGGCGTTTACTACTCCCTGTATTCCCGTGTGCTGCTTCCACCCGGGCAGCAAACCATGCAACCCACAGCTACCCTTGGGCCGCCATGTTGCAACTTTCCATGCAGGGAAATTTCCCAACGTGTCCTTCCTCATATTAGATAGGATACATCCGGGTTTGCGTGGCGGCGACTGGAATAAGATCCTCTTGCAGACTGAGCAAAAATGGATCTTTCGCCTACACGCAACCCGACCACCAGGCTTGAACGATGCGATCTCTTTCAGACCCTTCCTTGAGGGGTTCACCTCAGGAGGATCTGAATGGGAGGGGAACCCCCAGACCACCTTCTGATGAGATCTATGTAGAATGTGTATATCTAGGATATTGGGTTTCATTGTAAATTATGCAAATTACTATACGAGTAATATGACCCTTTTTCCCTCCGTGTTTTGTTTCTTTTTCTTTCTCGCTTTCTTTTTTTTTTTTTGAATCAAAAAGGTTTTTATTGAACACCAGATAAATCACAACAGTTTCCATTGTACAAAAAAATAGCAAAGGAAGCCCTCTGCTGGCGAACTGTAAAACAACACATAAGATCACATAAGACCAGCACCACAATCTTGCATTTATAAGCATATTAGTCCTTGGCCGCTTGGTTTCAAATTTATTGCAAAAGTCGGGACATCACCAGCTCCCTGGGGCTCAGGCCAGGCGTATCAAGCCATTGGGACTAAATTCTCTCAAACCTACCCGGGCTTCCCCTGTGTTGGTATATGTACTTTTCCATTATAAGAGTATTCCCCATGTGTGCTACCAGAGAGGTGGTGGTAGGCGGTAAAACGGACTTCCAACCCAACAAAATAAGCTTCCTGGCCTGAAACAGGGCCCTAGAGACCGCGATCCTGGTCAACTCCCCAGGGATCGCTTCCTCCAAGATCCCCAGCAGGCAAAACTTAGGATCCACAGGGATCGTAGTTTGAAACACTCTATTTAGTGTGCCCACTACCTCATTCCAATACCTGTGGAGCTTAGGGCATCTCCACAGGAGATGAATGAGATCACCATTATGCCTCTGACATCTACCACACACAGGGTCCCCGAGCTTACCCATCTTATGTAATTTCATCGGGGTGTAATGTACCCTCAATAATATATATAACTGTGACACTTTCTGCGCAACATTTAAGGAACACGTGGTGACTGACTGCCACGCCTCCTCCCATTGGTCCCCTGTCAGTGTACCTATGTCCTTCTCCCACATGGATTCCGCCCTGCTCGGGAATGCGCGTAGGTGACTTGCCAGTAACATCTGGTAGCATTGGGAGATGAACCCTTTTGTTTCACTGCTAGTGTGCAACACACGGAACACCGGGGCGGGTGACTGAGCCCATTCCACCGCATTCCCGTGTGCAGCAAGCGCATGCTGGAGCTGTAGGTAATAATAATGCATGTGAGCTGGGAGGTCAAATTTGGCCTGCAGTTCAGGGAAAGAGAGAAGCCTGCCGTTAACGAAAATGTGGGACAGCAGAGCCACACCATGGGCGCGCCATCTGGGCCCCTGCTGCAGCTTCACCAACTCCACATAAGACCTATTGCCCCATATTGGGCTATCTTCCGTGAATCCCTGCACTCCCTGTAGTTGTCTGCCCTTATTCCAAAAATTTTGAATAAGTGCAAGCGTCGGGGTCTGTTACTTGGATTTTAGAAACATTTGCGCCTCCAGCCCCATCGGGATAGTCTCAGCGCCAGTGGCCGATAGCATCAGTCGTGCCGCCGAGCTCCCCAGGTCCCGGGACATAGAGCCGATCAAATGCTGTAACTGGGCCGCTATGTAGTACAGCCAGGGGTTGGGAACCGCCAACCCCCCACTGTCCTTGGCCCGCTGCAAGTGTTCCAGTCTAATCCGAGGGGGCCTAGTATGCCATAACAACCGTCGGAAGAGAGTGTTCACTATTCGGAAGATTTTCAGGTGTATCACTACAGGCGAGTTATGTAGAAAGTAAAGTAGTTGTGGCATTAGAGTCATTTTGATCAGGTTAGCTTTACCTGCAAGTGACATTTTTAGGGTGTTCCATGTATTAATTTTGTCCCTAAACCGGGACAGCAATGGGTGCACATTAAGGGAGCAGTAGTCCCCCAACCTGGGCGACACCTGCACCCCCAAATATTTGAAGCTAGATACAACTGGGATGGGACAAGAGTCCGGCAGGGCTACCCCACCATCCTCATCCAACAGCATCAGGGCGGATTTCGACCAGTTAATGGTCAATCCCGAGTAATGACCGAATTGCTCTATTAGTGACATAACCCCGGGGATGGAATGCGTGGGGTCCTCCAGAAACAACAGCATGTCATCCGCGTACAACATGATTTTTTCCTGCAGCGTGCCGTATTGGAATCCCCGGACGCGGGCACTAGCCCGCACCAGGGCAGCCAATGGCTCTATAGCGATTGCGAAGAGCAGGGGGGACAGGGGGCAACCCTGCCTCGTCCCCCTGCCCAGAGCAAAGGCCGGTGACATCCTATCCGCGACCCTAATGGTCGCTTGGGGGGACGCGTATAGCAACCTGACCCACTCTATGAATTTGTCCCCAAAGCCAAACTTGGCCAACGCCGCCCAGAGGAATCTCCAACTGACACTATCAAATGCCTTGTTGGCATCAAGGGATAAGAGCGCCCTTTGGCCCCCATTGTCTGGTTGTACCTGCATGTTCAAGAACATGCACCTCAAATTGGTGGCGGTGGACTTCTGCGGCATAAAACCAGCCTGGTCTGGGTGGATAATAGACGTGATTATCCCGTTGACCCTGCGCGCCAAGACCTTTGCCAGGATTTTTACATCACTCTGCAGCAACGATATAGGCCTATAGGAGCCAGGGTCAACCGGATTCTTCCCTGGCTTCAACAGTAAAATGATATTGGCCCTGGCCATGGAGCCAGGCAGCTGACCACCCTCTAGTGCGGCGTTAAAGACCTTCAATAGTTCAGGTAACAGGTGCTCCCCAAATTGAGTGTACACTTCTATGGGCAGGCCATCCTCTCCTGGGGCTTTACATGTAGGAAAAGAGCTTGCCGCCAGTTGCAGCTCGCCCAGAGTAATTGGTGCATCTAGTTGTTCTCTGGCAGACGTGGAAAGAGCAGGCAGATCAATACTAGCCATGTAAGTTTCAAGGTCCTCATCCGAGTAGGCATCTCTCGATCCATAAAGGCCCTCATAGAAGGATGCCAGCTCGGATACAATGGCTTCAGGGGCATTAACCACTATACCTGTAGAGGCACGTATAGCACCAATGGCTGGGGACTGTGTTTGAGACCTTGCTATCTTGGCCAGTAATCGCCCAGTTTGTTCCCCTTCCTCATAAAATGCAAGTTTTGTAAAGAATCTCTTCCGCTCTGCCTTTGAGGATCGCAGACGGTCCAGAGAGTCCTGGGCCAACATCCAAGCCTCCCTGGCCGAGTCAGTGGGGCTAGTCACATAAGCAAGTTCCAGCTGTCTCACCTGGTCTTCCACCCGCTCCACCAAGGCAGAGGAGTTGTTCCTGACAAGGTGTATTTCCTCGATAAATACCCCTCTAAGATAGGCTTTCAAAGTTTCCCATTTTAGCAGTGGGTCTAGGTAATGCTCGTGCGCCCGGAGAAAGACTTCAATCTTGGTTTCCATACGTTCTGGGGATGTAAATAGTTTGAGCCAATAGGCATTCAGTTTCCACGGGGCCCTGGGTAGAGAGCTAGACGGTTGAGTAACCAGCCAAAGTACTAGCGGAGAGTGGTCCGAGACCCCCCTTGGGAAATATTTCACCTTAGAGGTGCAACTAACCATGTTGGGAGTGCCCAGACAGAGGTCTATACGGAAGAGGGAACCATGCGTCTTGGAGAAGCAGGAGAATTGTTTACACTTGGGATTCCGGACCCGCCAGATGTCAACCCACCCCACCTCTTCCATCAGGCGTCCAAGAGCCGTACCCCGGTTGCCCTTAGGGGGCATCACTGGGGGGTGTCTATCCAATTTGGGGTCTAGGTAGCAATTAAAGTCCCCTAGCAGCAGTAGTGGGACATAAGGCTTGTTTGCCAGGTAAGACAGCAGAAACTGCAGCACCTCTCTAGAGAAAGGTGGAGGCACATATACAAACGCCAGAATCATAGTAACGGTAAACAGTTTGCAATAAAGAAATACAAATCTCCCAGATATATCAATAAGCGAATCTAACTCCTGGTATGCCAAAGCCTTGTGAATCAATACGCTCACTACGCATGAAAAGGCGGAGTGAGTGGAGTGATAAGCCTGTCCTACCCATGCATATCCCAAGAAACTGGTTGTGTCTTTCACTAGATGAGTTTCCTGTAAGCCAATTATGGCCGGGTGAAATTTACGCAATACAGTGGATATCATGGTTCTTTTTAGAGGATCATTTACCCCTCGGACATTCCACGACACTATGGGTGTAGAAGACATGGTGAGTATATATAAAGAGTTCTGTCTGAATGGGGGGAGTACCCAAAAGGGAGCAACAGTCCTGTATCCCCCCATCCATCTAGCAAAAAACAGACCTTTAGTTCAAACAGCTTTGACTGTGGTGCATCAGTTAGAACATTACAGTATCTAGTGAAAAGAAAAATCCTGCAGAAACTGTGGCAAAATTTCCTGCGCAACGGCGCTCTGGCGTCAGTACAGTAAAAAAAGATGCAGGAAGCATAAGAAAAACAAGAAAGATAAAACTTATCTGCATCTGCCGGTGGCTCCTGGACTGCCAACAGGGCGTCACTGGGGACTTCCCACCGGTGTTGAGTGATAGCGACACGGGCAATCCTAGTGCCAACAGGGCACAAAAACATAAGCCATGACCACCATGGCATCAAATAGCACATAGGGGGGTGTAGAGGCACACTCCACCTACAAACTCAGGTCAGCGAAAAAAAAATCCCGGAAGAGTTAGTGGAAAACTATTCGCTGGTGTCTCCAAGTAGGTATTGGTCCTCTTATAATGACATCATTTCAGTGACAGCACTCATTTACCCGTATTGCCCTTGATATAGATAGGATCAACCTGCACCATTCTCCGGGCCCCTCCTGCGGATACCTTGTTCGTTGCGGTCCAGCCAGTCAGCAGCATCCTGTGCAGTTACAAAAAAGTGGGTCTCATCTCTGGCTGTTATGCGAAGCTTGGCCGGGTATAACATGGCGTATGAAAGCTGAAGCCTCTGCAGCCTTTTCTTGACATCTATAAACTTTGATCTTCTGCGTTGCACTTCTGCAGAGAAATCAGGATAAAAGGATATCCGGGCTCTGTTGAAATGTACGGCCCCCCTTTCTCTGGCCAGTCGAAGTATCACTTCCCGGTCCCTGTAGTTAAGGAGTCTAGCAAGCATGGATCTCGGGGGATTGCCAGGGGGGAGGGGGCGGGGTGGCACCCTATGCGCCCGTTCCACCGTGTAAATCGGAGAAAAAGCCTCTTTACCAAAGATCTCCTGCAGCCAGCCTTCTACGAACGTAGTGGGGTCCCTGCCCTCCACCTTTTCTGGGAGCCCCACAATGCGGACGTTGTTGCGTCTCAGGCGATTTTCGATCTCATCATGGCGATCAAAGGCCTGGCGTGCCTGCTGAGCAGCGACTCTCACTTCCCGGGGTCATGTGAGGCATCTGATCCTCTATATCACCGACTCTGCCCTCTACAGCTGTGGTCCTCTCCCTGACCTTTTGTATATCATGTCTCAAGAGAGTGACTTTCTCCTCCAGCCCCCCAAACCTCTCCTTCAGGGCATCTACAGAGGCAGTGCACCTGTGTACAGCATGCAGGATTTCACTGAGTGTGGGCTGGGGACTGTCCTCTGTCTGCTGGTCAAGCATGGCTGGTATAGAACCAGGGACTGACTCCATTTCTTCCTCCTCAGCTTCCTGCATGTCAGTGTGTCCCTGTTCAGCTTGCTCTGCGGGCACTGTATGGCTTTGTGCCTCAGTCTGCGGGGAATCATCCGGGCCTGTCAGTTTCCTGGCATAGTATAGCATGTCCCTCGTTTGGTCTGTCCCTTTAGGGGCTTTATTGGACTTACCCCCCTGCTCTGTTCTCTTCTCCTGCCCTCGTGGAGTCCTGGGAGGCAGAGACTGAGACATCCAGGCGCCATCTTGGAAGGCCTGGGAGGCCGCAGCCGCGGCGTCTCCTTTGTTTCCCCTGGTCATCATGCCGGGATTGTCGAGCACCGCTGGAACCGGGGTCGCTGGGGGTCTTTGGGCGCAGGTTTCTGGCAGAATCGGGCTTAGTAGGTGGTGAGGAGAGGATCATAAGCAGGATCCACAGCGGGAGCTCCGTCTAAACAGGTCTGCTCACATGCCGCGTCAGGCCACGCCCCCTTTCTTTTTTGATACTGTGCCTGTTCAACCAATATGTAAAATCACTTTACTGTGTCGTGTGTATGTATGTATGTATGTATGTATGTATGTATGTATGTATGTATGTATGTATGTATGTATGTATGTATGTATATATATATATATATATATATATATGTGTGTATGACAATTCATGGGTGGTCTACACTATATATATATATGACTTTGAATATTTCTGTTCTGTTACTTATAGCCATCATCTATAGGGAATTTTGAATGTAATGTCATTTTTGTATTGACTTTCCTTTTTATCCCCCACTCCCTTTTCTGAGATTGAAATTACTCCATTTGTGTTTTATTCCATGCATGGGGACAACCTCTATTGATGGAGATGTGATCTCAGTCTGCTCTGGATGGAAGGCGTGGGATGGGTTAATATGGGATGGACCGGCTCCCTTTGCCCGGGACAGGACACTCGGCGCACGTAGGTCTGGCATGACGCCCCTACTCTTTAGAGGGGATAGCTTTGTTGGACTCCTTGGTACGCTCATGGGGACGTTTTACATCTCCGTGGCAACAGATGCGCCGCGAGTGGTCAGCGCGGATGTTGGCTCCCCTCCTTTTTATCTCCATGACGATGCGCTCCTCTTTGAAACACATGTCGTCATGACGCAGCGTTCTGCTGTGTGTTCTACCTTTGAGTATGTGGGATGAGGGGGCAGGCCTCCATGCTGATGACTCGGAGGGCGCCACCCCTCTCCCACCCTCTTCACTACACACTCTGCTCTCTCACAGCTGATAACTATCAGCAATTAATCCACACTATATTAGACTGCAGAAACAACCCTCAGTCTGCACGTTGCTGACTTGGGAGTGGATGTGTCTACATTGTTCCCTACAGGAGAAAAGGTAAAATTGGATATTTAATTCATCTTGTGGTTTCTTTTCTGTTTTTTCTTTTTTGATTGATATAATGCATACCCTCCTTTTTTTTTCTTTTTGATTCATGGAGGGTCCCTCAATATTTGTATATCTAAATTATTCAATTTAAGATTGAGCCATAATAACATATGGTGGATTATTCCACCTTGGCTCATAGATACAAGGCAACAGGTTATTCTACTGTTGTATTATAGAGGCCCTATATATATTGATACCCTTCGGGCTAACAGTTACCCCTTATGAAAAACAGACCTTAATTTTTATTTCCATTTATTCAAAATTTTCCATACTTTTAAAATTATTCTTTTCCATACTTTTCCAGATTCCATTTTTGTTCACCTTCCCTCTTCTTAGGGGAATACCTTTTCTCTGTGGAGCCCATGCGACACAAATCCACTCCAAAACCTGGGTTGAGATACAGCAGGTATGCACACGTTTAGATTTAGTTCTGTATGCCCCACTATTATGTGGGCCACTCATGGAGGGTAATATATACATATATGTCACCTTTATTCATACTGATGTATTATTATTACTCTTTCTTGTTTATAGATGGGATCAGCAGTATAAATTACCTGCTGTTTTGAGTACAGGCGCCCTTTGTTGCCCTGCCCCGGGCATAGTTCGATGCACGGTCCCCCGTGTTGTGACCCCCCTGCGTTCTCCCTCTATCCGGAGCAGTGAGCGTCAATCTCTGTTATTTTAAACAAGGATTTATCCAGACCAAACTTCATAGACAACAACGGTTAGCATATATGATTTACGGTACAAATAATGATGTTTTTTATTATAACTATTGAATTAATTTTCAATTGTACTGTATATACATAAAATAGACGATGCTCTTGTTTACTCAACTCTCTTGCTTTGTTCTATGTCTACAAACTACAGACCACAACACCTATCACCACTAGCCCCTGAAGAAGAGGCGCTATATAAACCCATAGCCTCGAAACGCGTCGGTCACCCTGGGCCCTCCCACAGGAATCAGGACCCTCACAGTGGTTTATGGTCTTTTGTGACATTGTTATTTTGTTGCTCTATAGTTTGAGTTGTGTTTGTGTACATCCAAATTGTATATGTATTTTTATCTCTTTGATATTTTGTATTACAACAATAAATATATATTTTTTGATAAAATTTGAAACTTGTAGACTTCACCCTAAAAAGTCCCATAGAGGACTACACACACACACAATCTATATTGAATAGGGATTGGGTGTTTTGTCTACTAATCAAGTCAGTCCCTGCTACACTCCTAAACTACCCGGGCAGCAAAGGCCTCTAGGATTGCCGACATAGTGCCCATAGATACCTCAGGGGTACCCGCTGCCAATTCAGGTGTTTCAGGGGAAAAAACATCTGGCTCAGACGCCATGCTGACACCCACAGGGCTTCAGGCAAGATATCAATAGGCCACCCTCTTTGCTGCAGAGATGCAGGGTCTCCCAGAGGACTCACCACCCTTGGATCGGTACCGCTATGCTGAGTGCTGCGCCTGTGATGCTTATCCCACCGCTGCTGTGTCCATCTGATAGTTTTATCAGTGTTTCCTGTGTCATTTTCGCGCCAGTGAAAAGGATCCTAGAGGCCGGAGACTATCGCAAAATGGCCGCCAAGCGGCTGTATGGAACAATGTGGGCTCCAAGAAAATGGCCGCCGAGCCTACAGTAGAGGCAAAACGCAGCCGCAGACCCCAAAAAGATGGCCGCCAGAGGGGCGGTCTTACCTACAGCATGAATCCACAAAAACATGGCCGCCGACAGTCGATAGAGGCCAAAGCGGTGTGAACCACAAGAAAATGGCGCCGAGCAGTGATATCTAGCTCTAGGCGCAAAACTACAGGAAAATGGCCGCCGGACAGTCACTAGAGACCGAAACAGGCATGGACCACGGCAAAATGGCCGCCAACAGCATGGAGGAGGAAGAAGCACATACAGGTAAGCAGAAATGACATTTTTTTAAATGCATAGGTACAGCCAGCCCCGCACCAGATGGAACCCCTAGGTGACCCCCAACACCCTTAGCCAGAGCCCAGGGAGGAGGGAGGGCAGGGAGAGAAGACCGAAAGGGGCCACAACCACTTACTTGATCTCTCCAGGAATGTCCAGCCAAGTCACCCTGCCGAAGCAGCTGCATGTCTTATGCTGGAAAACATTCCAAAACCGATCATCCGCGCACGGAAGGTGACTGTCGGCCAGGCATGCTGTGATTGGACCCTGAGGAACGATCATATGTATGCCCCGGAGCGCGACACTCACTGGACAGGCTGCTGCGACTCGGTCGTAAGGTCAGCTGAAGCTGAGCGGTCCGATGCAAGCCTTGGAGCGTAAGCTCACCAGTCAGGCTACTGCAACTCGGCCGTAAGGTCAGCCGAAGCTGAGCGGTCTGATGCAGGCCCTGGAGTGTAAGCTCACCGGCCACCCGTAGGGTGACGGGTATGTCGTGGAAAACCCAGCGCGTAGCTAGGATTGGCACACGCTCGATGGCCGAAACTGGGGGGACTACAAGGATCGAGGATCCAGCCTGTCACCCAGTCGGCAGTTGATCGAAGATCGCAGGAAACAAACAAAAAGCAAAATGTAGAAAAAAACTTTTTTTCCCCTGGACCACATGGGCCCGAAGGGAGCCATGTCCTACTCCTTGCTAGACAGAAAAAAACTGATCTGCGAGATGCAGACTGAGGGGATATACCCAGAGGGTCCGCCCCCTGGGCGGTACTGTAGAAGGTGTGATGCAACACTTTTTACACGTTTTCTGCCTAGTCACTCCTAATTAACGGATAATACCCACTTTGTCAATAGAGAAGCTGTGTCGGTCCATGAACGAAAGAGTAAATAGGATTTTTTGTACTCACCGTAAAATCCTTTTCTCTGTCATCCATGGACGGACACAGCTCCCACCCCTCCTTTGTTTTTTAGTTTGTACTGCTGGTTACGAACTGAGGCTCCTGGCTGCAGGGTGGAGGGTTATGTTCAGAGGGACCGCCCCCTGGGCAGGGCTGTTTCAAATAACATGTATGCATATTTAACATGTTTCTGCCTAGTCCTCTCCTAATAGACGGAACATACCCAACAGTCAAGATTTATGGAGCTGTGTCCATCCATGGACGACAGAGAAAAGGATTTTACGGCGAGTCCAAAAAATCCTCTTGTTTAAAATTTATTTTTTTTGTAAAAAAAAAACTTAAAAGTCATTGATACATCTCCCCAAAGGCAGTACTCTGACCCCCATACCCTTTGTATGCCCAATAACTTGCATCTAAGCCCTCAAAATAGGCACTTTTGATTTTTCCAGTTTGGGTCCTATAAACTTCAATGGGGTTCATTTGGCTCAGAATTTTCCCACGTTCGAGAGTTCTGGCTCGAACCAAACAGGGGGTCGTTCGACCAATCTCTATTGAGGACATTGCCAAAAAAACTCAGGCATGATGGCTGTGGGCTGGGTTATTCTATGCTGGACAACATTTTTTTTTTGGTGTTGCCATTTGTCTTTTTTTGTAGGCATCAGTATAACCTGACAGTTAAAGAATTCCGGAGTCCCTCAATGGATAACGAAAGGGAATTTTAGATAAACTTTGCTTGGCTTTGTGCTTTTTTAGACTTGAATAATGCCAACAGACATGAAAATGCTCAGGTACTAGGCTAAGAGACTGAGTGGAGAAAGCCTTTCAGCTACTGGCATAACAATATCTTTTAAACAGAAAAGATTCTTCCCTCATTTTGAGTCTGAAGGAGAAACCTGCAATTAGACACAACAAACAGGACTCTATCCAAAAATGATATATCCAAAAACTATAAGAGCTTTGGGGAAAATTTTACTTTGAAAGGGAACCTGTCAGATCAGAAATATAGGAGGTGATGCCACCATCTTGTTTCTTAACACGCAGGCTCCAGCTGTCATCATTCAGGATTTACTAAATCACTGACCCAGCAGTGTATACTAGGTACCCCAACTGCTGGTATACACATGCACATTCCAGGTATGCAAGTTACCAGGTAGTGAACAACATGTATAGAGAAAAAGGCCCCAAGACCATGCACGAAAACAAAGACCAGTGTCCATTCTATTTATATCCAGACTGGTCCCTTTTCACATTTTTTTCAACACCAAATGAAAAAATTAAAAATTAAAAAGTAAAATAAAAATTTTAAATGTGGGGTTAGCTATTGTATTGCTAAAAACTGAAAATAAATAAGTTGAAACGTTGCCAAGTTTATTGTTCAGGCAAAGAAAAGTACCAGTAGAGAAGCTTGTGAGTAGTTTCTTCTCATCAGTTGATCCTGACTTATCTACCGAGACTGACTTGTTATTCAGATTCTTCTGTTTTAAATAAGATCTTGAGAGATATTCTTAAAAATGAGAGAGAAAGAGAAAGAGAGAGAGAGAGAGAGAGAGAGAGAGAGAGAGAGAGAAAAACAAAAATGTACACTTTTTTTTTTTTTTAAATCTTTGTTCTTCATCACAATATAATTCAAAGCATCATGGACACGCTTAATAGCATTATTGTAAATTATGTGTTTATTTGGCAATATAAAAGTACAGAGAGATCGTTTCAAAATACTATAGCCAATGGGATATTTGCTTTCAGCAGGGGGTACTTTAAAATGCACTCCAATTACCGTATATACTCGAGTATAAGCCGACCCGAATATAAGCCGAGGCACCCAATTTTACCACAAAAAACTGGGAAAACTTATTGACTCGAGTATAAGCCTAGGGTGTCCAGCTGCATGCCTCACTGTGTCCATGTCCATGCCTCACTGTGTCCATGACTAGACTGACGTTTAACATGGGAGTCTATGGAAGGGGTGCCCGGCTTTGGAAAATCATTGCTCCCCCAGACAAAAAACTTTGCACACTTGTAGAGGAAGAGTGAGGCTATATGTGTGCCAAGTTTGGCTGGTATCAGGTCCCCAAAGTCCGGGAGATCAGGTGCAAAAAGGTGACTCGAGTATAAGCTGAGGGGGGCATTTTCAGCACAAAAAAAATGTGCTAAAAAACTTGGCTTATACTCAAGTATATACGGTATATATTTTGCACCAAATTTATTTATTTTGATGTTTTCATTCAATTAAAAAATTCACTTACAATGGAAATTTTAATCAAAATATCCAGATTTTAAAAAGGTATATACATTTCTTTTCAGTATACAGTGCCTCGAAAAAAGTATTCATAACTGTTGAGATTTTCCACATTTTGTCATGTTACAACCAAAAACGTAAATGTATTTTATTGGGATTTTATGTGATAGACCAACACAAAGTGGCTTATAATTGTGAACTGGGAGGAACATGCTAAATGTTTCAGTTTTATTTTTACAGTTTAGAGGGGGGCAGATTACACAGCACAAGCACTGTGCTGTTTAATCTGCTTTAAAGGGACCAAATGGGGGGGGGGGGGTTACAAATGCTTTGTGCCAGTAGCCGAGAGGAAATTTCTCACATCATGCACCACATCCAGACAGTTGAGAGAAATTTCCCTAGGATGCATCAAAGCAGGACATATGTAAATAAGGACAACCCAATAAGTTCAAAGGGTGGCTTCTGAAGAGCTAACAGAACCAAACTGAGAACACAGGGAAACAAACAGGGGAAACGTGAGCTGCGCCCTGAAAAAAAGCCTTAAATCTAGCAGCAGATGGATCAAAATTCAGCTGGTTCAGTAGGGATTTTGATCCACGTGTGTCCGTTCCCACGCAACCAAAGTCAATCGAACAATCGACTTCTGTCGAACAAGCATGTTGGCAATTTTTTCTCGATTAGGTTGTTCTTTCTTCTTTATGTTCCGCTCTGATACATCCTAAGGAAATTTCTCTCGACTGTCTGGACCTGGTGAATTTCAGTGTATTCTGTCAACGGTGCGTCCCAGCTGTCAGAATAAAATGTCACAGTGGGGAGGATCCCTCTTTTCACATTGCTTGTTTGGATGGAGGAATCCAGCTGGCTAAACGAAAATGGCCAGCTTTACCAAAGTGTAAGAGGCCAAAGGCCTCTGAGACCTAGAAGTGTGACTGCAGAAAAAGACCAAGTGGTCCTAATAGTCTGCTCATTTTTGTTTTTAGATTTAACTTTTTTGCCTGAGCATAGATCTGTTCATCTCAAGCATGTTTGAATTTGCTTATGGTTACCAGATTTACTATTTTTTGCCTATTCCAAGTGTCAACTGCTCTTTTGGGGAAGTAATATTTGCCAAGATTAGTTTGGGATTTAGTTTGGGAGGCTGCATGAAGCAGACTTTACCGACAAGTTTATAAGGTTATTTGTGTGAGACTTTGCAGGGCAGCTTTAACAGCAAGTGCAGATACACTCATAAATATTAAGGCCCCCTTTCACACAGGCTTTCCGGTCAGGCCCGCCTGTCAGTTTTTCAGGCAGACCCGATCGGACCGCTGACATCTGCCGATATTCAATCGGTGAAATCCAGACGGATGGAGACCCTATTTTCCATCCAGCTGGAGAATCGGTTTGGATGAAAAAACAGACAGTTGGTCCGGTTTCATCCGATCTCCCCATACAGATCGGGGCTCTGACAGGTCTGTCTCTGCACAGTGAGCGGAGACGGGCCTGTCATCTGCCTGCTCAGTGGATCGATCCCCCCGCTGAGCAAAACAGAGTCTGTCGGGCGGACCGCAGGTGAGAAAGAGCCCTAAAGCATTTCTAAACTGTGCTCAAAATGCACACTCTAAGGCTGGCCATACATGGTTGAATTTCAAAAGAATTTCTTTTAAAAATCAGAAACTTTGTGCGTTTTGTGATCCGATGGTGCCACCATTGATTTCAAAATTCGACCAACCAAAACTTCAAATTTCACCTCCTGTTGCTACAGAAAATAATTTTCGGGGCTAGGAATCTTTTCTTTATGGGAATTTTCTTCTATTGCACATGCGCATTTCTTTTTCGATTACATTTCATTGAATGGAAAATCGTTTGGTTTTTCCAAAATTTTTCCAGCATGCCCAATTACTCAAATTCGACGGCCACACCAAAATCGGCTGTTGCTGCTAATGGCGCGAAATTCGAACGGAAATTCTTAGATAAGATTTTCGAAAGAAAATACCGTATTTTCTGGCGTATAAGATGACTTTTTAACCCATAAAAATCTTCTTAAAAGTCGGGGGTCGTCTTATACGCCGATACGTACCTGACATGTAGAATCTCAGTCAGACCGCGTCCATTTTTCAAAAGCCGCGCCTCCTCCTCGTGCTGTTCCGTGATAGGCAGAACACTCAGCTTCCCAGCAGAGCCTCTGTTCAGTGTTCCGCCTATCACGGATGCCCTCTCGTCCTCGGATGAGAGGGCATCTGTGATAGGCGGAACACTGAACACAGTGTCTGCTGGGAAGCGGAGTGTTCCGCCTATCACAGAACAGAACGAGGAGGAGGCACGGCTTTTGAAAAATGGACGGCCGCGGTCTGACTGATATTCTTCATGTCAGGGATAAGGTATGTGATCGTCGAGGGGCACAGTGAGGCACGCAGGGGCACAGTGAGGCACGCAGGGGCACAGTGAGGCACGCAGGGGCACAGTGAGGCACGCAGGGGCACAGTGAGGCACGCAGGGGCACAGTGAGGCACGCAATGGAACAGCGAGGCATGCAATGGAACAGTGAGGTATGCAATGGAACAGTGAGGCATGGCTCGTCAGAAGGGGGGTCGTCTTATACGGCGAGTATATCCCAAAACCATAATTTTAGCTGGAAAATTAGGGGGTCGTCTTATACGCCCAGTCGCCTTATACGCCGGCAAATACAGTACTTTCGAAATTCGACCCATGTATGGCCTTGCCTAAGACAGAAAGTGTGTTACCGACAGGAGCAGCAGGTGAAATAGGAGGGGAAAAAAGCATTGATAAGCTGCAATATAGATTACATTTTTGTTTTGGGGTTTAGTACAGCTTTAAAATTTTGCTGAATGTTTAGAAGCATGGTCATTAAGGTGATATTAAAAGGTACTAAATGTGATGTGATGTGACTGAAAGTTCAGTCTTTAGGAATAAAATGCAGTGTTGCTTATTATTTTTAACAGCCACAAGTCTATTTTTACACATCTGCTAGATGAGAAAGAAAAAAAAAAAAAAAAAAAAAAGGTAAAAATAAAAAAACACCTAAATCAATGTATGATTTTTGTAAATACTTGCTTAGATATTTAAATGGACTTTAATGTATACATAAAGCTAACTGATCCCAGTTTAATTCTACTGCCTGCATCATTATAAAGGCATTTCACAGCTTTCCCTTTACTCGTTATTTGTCCGTGCCACCTGGAAATTACCAATAATTTCTCTGATCGCAAAAAGAGATAAATGGACAAATCACTGGGGAAATTATACAGTAGCCAGAGTATTTAATAAGGAACATCATAATTAGAGTTCTAAAAATACCATAAAAACAGCCAATGTGGGAAAATGGGAATAAAGAATCTCTAAAAGATGTAACCCAATAATATGCATATACTGTATAAAGTCTGCATAAAAAAGTGAATCTTAATTACATTTAATATTTGCGTTCTGGGTGACTATTAGGAGTAACTTTCTAGTTGAAAAAACCCACAGAATAAAATATGAACCCCAAGAAAATAGATTTCTGAAATGTGGCAAGTTGCATATGTTGGCTTCTTCTGTAAACCCTAAGATAGCTCAGCATCTACCAAAATTAGTCCACACATTTTGGTGGAAATACCCTTCAAAATAAATTTTGTGTGTGAAAAGAGATTATTAATGTTGAGACAATCATGTGCACCTAATAAATTGTATCAATAAATGATCAATGTCAATCTATGCCTTTAACAGTCCAATTTACAACATAGCATCAAGAAGAATTGCTAATTTTGAGCCAAGTAATAAGTTCTTTTAGTGTCAAGAGTTGGTACACTTATGGGAAAGGTAAATGTTAGGGCGATTCCAAAGCCCATCATCAGACGTCCAGCGCTCTACATTACTTCAATTATCACACGTCTCCTCCATATGTTCAAAAACAACGGAAGTAAACGACAAGTTATTAATGAAGGTGGCATTACACCCCGGTGGTACCACATAAAACTTTTCCATCAATATCGGACCTCTGCTGGAGGGGATGTGGAGACCGAGGAACTCATGCTCATATCTGGTGGTTTTGCCCTTTCATTAGACCATACTGCTCTACTGTGTTGCATTGGATTAAGAAAATCCAGGGTAGTGAGGTCCCCAACGACCCCTGGGTGATATTGTTTCATTGTACGGGCGAGCCAATAGGATCATATAAAAAAAATAAAAATAAAAACAAACACACACACACACAATCAAGCCTCACCTCCTGAAGGCAGCTAAAACGCTTATCCCCAAACTCTGTAAACAACGGACAATCCCTACGTTACGCCAATGGCTCTTGGGGGTTGACCACATTTAACATATGGAAGATAGTACGCTTACATTGAGAAATAAATCCGACCTTGCAAACAAGATATGGTCCTGTTGGTTCGCCTTTAAGTTCTCGGCAGCATATGCAGATATCATGGCCCAACTGGAAAATGTGGGTAGGTTCCTCTGCTGGCACCCTGCAGGGGCTGGACAACTCCCTCTTCCCTCCCCCACCTCTCCTCTTTTCCTCTTCCTCCCCTCCCCCCTGCTTTCTCTCCTTTTTTTTCTCCTTTAGAATGTTTAATTTTTGTTTGTTACTTGAAGGTACTTTTACGTTTAGGTATGTTGCTCCCAAGGGACACAAGTTTGTCGCATGGCAACTCCACCTCTGGGTCACAGACTTTGAGTGGATCAGATGTAATGACCGGCTCTTAATACAGATGATCTATGAGTAATTTTTTTTTCCGATGTATCAGTAAATGACTCTTGCCACTTGTTATGCTGTCCTACTTCTGTATACTGTTTATAGGGAGAATGTACCTCTTTTAATTTTATTTTATTGTAAAGCGTTTAATACCTTCCAATAAAAATGTATTGGAAAAAAAAAAATGTTAGGGTGATGGTTAAGAGTGAGAAACTGTAAGCTTATTCATATGAAACTAGGTTGTTAACCAAACTAACTAAAAAATACAGCACAGAAAGAAAAAAATATATATCTATATGTTAAATCCAAAGGGTTTCTTAAAGCAGAATTAGGTTTACAATATGCTTTCATCTAATTCCTCTATGGACCAAGCTCAATACAAATAATATTCTAAGGCAATCTGACAATGAGGTTAGTACATTTAAGCTAGGAACTCAGGGATCGATTTCGATCCGTTTTTGGCACTCTGACAGATGTCGATTAGTAAAGCTTTCGTTCAATCAATGGTGATCAATGTATTCTCACAAATGGAGGGTCCCACTGTCAGAATACAATATCACAATGAGGAGGATTCCTCCATTCACCTGTATACCCAGCTTTACATTGTCAACCCCAGCCATTTGTTAATGCTATTTGCAAGGTGTACCAATCTCTGGCTTGGAGCCTATGAAGAATGTTAAAGGAGACTCAGCAGCAAAGAAGGTACTCTGTGAGATCATTGGGGGAGGTCTTAAAGCAGTATTAAAAAACACAAAAGCAAACATATTGCAGCTTACCAATTTTTTAATGCAATTGATACATTTATTTCTATCGCCCATTTTCACCTGATGATCTAGCCAGTAAGTCTGTTTTTAAATAGAGCAAACTGTCCTGCAGATGTAGCGGTTATAGTTGGGAAACAAACCACTTACAACTCAATAGGGGTGCTTACAATCGTCAGCTTTTATTCATAGATGTAAAACCTTTATCCCAAAAAGGAAAAAAAAAAAAAACCACTGCTGTAACTGCTTAAAGCGGAACTAAAGCCCTGCTCTAAAAAAACTGAGCAGGGAGGCTTTAATAGCAGAAGAAACATGCACCATCTTTTCTGAAATAGAATGCCCCTACCTGCCTGCTTGCAGTCTCCTCCAGTACTGTAAACTGAGCTGCGCATATGCAGCTAGGATTATGGTGCAGGGCTGGTCTCTGAGTGCCAAGATGATGACCTCTTGCGCAGAAGTGATGTCATCCCCCGCTGGCCAATGACGATGCCCGAAGACTATCACTAAGAAGATGCCAGCGCAGGACCATTGGACAGGCAAGCAAGCAGACTTGAGCTCTGCTTTAAAATGTGTTAGCTGAAGCTTGGCTTCAATTTGTTAGTGTATCTAAATTTGGTAGTGCATTGAACACTCCTCTCTCTCCCCAATGCTGCTGTCCCAAGGTGCCCCATGCTCATTTGTCTAGAGTTTAGACACTCTAATATAGGAGGTGTGTTACTGGCCAGATCACCAGGCGGAGATAGAGGGAAAAGCCTAAAAAATAAAAATGAATGCAACCACAACAACTGATTGGCAAGCTGCAATATATTGCATTTTTGGTTTTGTGTTTAATATCACTTTAAAAACACAAACACCCTAATATTGCAAGGAGCCAAGTAAAATAAAAAGGCATGTGTATGTAACCTTAAACCAGCTGCAAATGTGAAATAGCTTCCATTAAAATATGGAAGGATGTTGGCTTAACCACTTAACGACCGCTCACTGTATATATACGTCGGCAGAATGGCACCGACAGGCACAATCACGTAGAGTGTACGTGATTGCCTTTGTATAGTTGGGGGGTCCGATTGGACCCCCCTCCTATACAGTGAGCGGTGGCTAAGTGTCCGGGAGCGTTCCGGGATGAGGGGGCAGCCATTCGTTTCTGGCCACCCCCTCGCGATCGCTCCCGGCGAATGGAAATGCCCCCTCTGTCTGTGTCAGACAGAGGGAGCAGGAGGAAGTGATGTCATCTCTGGTGCGGCGCTCACATATACCGAGCGCCGTACAAAAGAAGACATCAGGTCAGTGCACACAACACTACACTGACACCAGGACACATAGGGACATAAATCGCCCCCCCCCAGATCACCCCCCCAGCCCCCAGTCACAGTGTCACTGATTGCAGTGACCATTTATTTAGTGATCACTGCAATCGGTGACATTTGTGACTGTAAAAGTGTCACCAAAGTTTAGTCTTAGGTCCAGTGTAGCCCCCTAACCCCCCCTAATAAAGGTTTAACCCCCTGATCACCCCCCAGATAACCCTTTCACCCCCTATCACCACTGTCGCTAAGCGATAATTTTTCTGATCGCTGTCTTAGCGTCAGTGATGCCGATCGGCAGCCAGTAATTTTTTTTAGGTTCGCCGCATGTTTTTATAGCGTCAGGTACCCCAATATATTATCTAATAAAGGTTTAACCCCCTTGATCGCCCCCCAGGTAACCCTTTCACCCCCTATCACCACTGTCACTAAGCGATCGTTTTTCTAAACGCTGTCTTAGTGTCTGTGATGCAGATCGGTAGCCGGTAATTTTTTTTAGGTTCGCCGCATGTTTTTATAGCGTCAGGTACCCCAATATATTATCTAATAAAGGTTTAACCCCCTTGATCGCCCCCCAGGTAACCCTTTCACCCCCTATCACCACTGTCGCTAAGCGATTGTTTTTCTAAACGCTGTCTTCGTGTCGGTGATGCAGATCGGTAGCTGGTAATTTTTTTTAGGTTCGCCGCAGGTTTTTATAGCGTCAGGTACCCCCATATATTATCTAATAAAGGTTTTAACCCCCTGATTGCCCCTAGTTAACCCCTTTCACCAGTGATCACCATATAAGTGTTACGGGTGACGCTGGTTAGTTAGTTTGCTTTTATAGTGTCAGGGCACCCGCCGTGTATATAACCCAATAAAGGTTTAACCCCCTGATCGCCCGGTGGGTGATATCAATTAGGTTTTAGCGTCAGAGAGGGTCTGAGTCACACCCCAGGCAGCGTCAGGTTAGTGCCAGTAACGCTAACACCCACGCGTGAAGCATACACCCCCCTTAGTGGTATAGTATCTGAACAGATCAATATCTGATCAGATCTATACTAGCGTCCCCAGCAGTTTAGGGTTCCCAAAAACGCAGTGTTAGCGGGATCAGCCCAGATACCTGCTGGCACCTGCGTTTTGCCCCTCCGTCCAGCCCAGGCCACCCAAGTGCAGTATCGATCGATCACTGTCACTTACAAAACAAAAACACACATAACTGCAGCGTTTGCAGAGACAGGCCTGATCCGTGACTCCAGTGCTGTAGGAGGTGATTTCACCACCACAGTTAAAAAAAAAAAAAGCAAATATGCCGAAGCATTGGGGCAGCAGGGGCGGAGGAGCAATTTTGCTCCTAATGCCGCGTACATACGGTCGAAATTCCGACGGAGGCTTGCCCGTGGAAAAGTCCGACCATGTGTGTGCGGCATAACTTTTTTGCGGGAGGATGCCCCCATGCTTCGGCATATATAAATGGTGCATGTATGCCCATCATTGGAAGTGGGTGGATGAAGGGCGGTATTCTAATGGTGGGCATACCCACCGATCAATCTCTTTTTTCGTTCAGCCAACTGGCTGCATGAAAAAAAAAAGAATACAATACATGTCCAACAAGGACCAGCAACGTACTGGTATGTTGCTGGACTTTGAATGTTTATACCAGAATGATGCCTGCGGGTTTAGGTATCATCTTGGTATCATTCTTTTCAGCCTGCGGCCGGCTTTCATGTAAAAGCAATCCTAGCGGCTAATTAGCCTCTGGACTGCTTTTACAAGCAGTGGGAGGGAATGCCCCCCCCCCGGATATAAAAAGCGCCATTGGGAAATTGGGAAAGCATTTTATCACACCGATCTTGGTGTGGTCAGATGCTTTGAGGGCAGAGGAAAAATCTAGGGTCTAGAAGACCCCAGTTTTTTCAAAACCTGTCACTACCTATTGCTATCATAGGGGATATTTACATTCCCTGAGATAACAATAAAAATGATAAAAACAAAAAAAATACTTGGAAGGAACAATTTAAAAATAAAAGAAAAAAGCAAAATTAATAATAAAAAAAAAAAGAAAAAAAAAAAAGCACCCCTGTCCTGCCCTGCTCTTGCCAAATGGCGAACGCAAGCGTCGGTCTGGCGTCATATGTAAACAGCAATTGCACCATGCATGTGAGGTATCACCGCGAAGGTCAGATCGAGGGCAATCATTTTAGCAGTAGACCTCCTCTGTAAATCTACTGGGGTAACCTGTAAAGGCTTTTAAAGGCTTTTAAAAATGTATGTAGTTTGTCGCCAATGCGCGTTTGTGCGAAATTTTAAAGCATGTCGTGTTTGGTATCTATGTACTTGGCCTAAGATCATCTTTTTTATTTCATCAAACATTTGGGCAATATAGTGTGTTTTAGTGCATTAAAATTAAAAAAAAGTGTATTTTTTAACCCAAAAAATGCGTTTGAAAAATCGCTGCGCAAATACTGCGTAGAAAAAAAAATGCAACACCCACCATTTTAATCTGTAGGGCCTTTGCTTTAAAAATATATATATATATATATATATATATATATAAATATATAATGTTTGGGGGTTCAACATAATTTTCTTGCAAAAAAAAAAAATGTTTTCATGTAAACAAAAAGTGTCAAAAAGGGCTTTGTCTTCAAGTGGTTAGAAGAGTGGATGTAAGCTTCCTAATGTTGTGTATAAAATGCCAGAACAGTTCAAAACCCCCCCAAATGACCCCATTTTGGAAAGTAGACACCCCAAGCTATATACTGAGAGGCATGTTGAGTCCATGGAATATTTTATATGTTGACACAAGTTGCGGAAAAACAACAATTTTTTTTTGCACAAAGTTGTCACTAAATGATATATTGCTCAAACATGCCATGGGCATATGTGGAATTACACCCCAAAATACATTCTGTTGTTTCTCCTGAGTACGGGGATACCACATGTGTGAGACTTTTTGGGAGCCTAGCCACGTACGGGACCCCAAAAACCAAGCACCGCCTTCAGGCTTTCTAAGGGTGTAAATTTTTGATTTCACTTCTCACTGCCTATCACAGTTTCGGAGGCCATGGAATGCCCAGATAGCACAAAACCCCCCCAAATGACCCCATTTTGGAAAGTAGACACCCCAAGCTATTTGCTGAGAGGTATTGTGAGTATTTTGCAGATCTCGCTTTTTGTCACAAAGTTTTGAAAAAAAAAAAATATATATATATATATATATATATATATATATATATATATATATATATATATATATATATATATATATATATATATATATATATATATATATATATATTTTTTTTTTCTTTCTTCATTTTCAAAAACAAATGAGAGCTGTAAAATACTCGCCGCCATTCCTCTCAGCAAATAGCTTGGGGTGTCTATATTCCAAAATGGGGTCATTTGGGGGGGTTTTGTGCGATTTTGGCATTTTATGGCCTTCGAAACTGTGATAGGTAGTGAGGAGTGAAATCAAAAATTTGTGCCTAGAAATCCTGAAGGCGGTGCTTGGTTTTTGGGGTCCCGTACGCGGCTAGGCTCCTAAAAAGTCCCACACATGTGGTATCTCCGTACTCAGGAGAGGCAGCAAAATGTATTTTGGGGTGAAATTCCACATATAACCATGGCATGTGTGAGCAAATATATCATTTAGTGACAACTTTTTGTAATTTTTTTTTTTTTTTTTAGTCATTATTCAATCACTTGGGACAAAAAAAAAAAATTCAATGGGCTCAACATGCCTCTCAGCAATTTCCTTGGGGTGTCTACTTTCCAAAATGGGGTCATTTGGGGGGGTTTTGTACTGCCCTGCCATTTTAGCACCTCAAGAATGAGATAGGCAGTCATAAATTTAAAGCTGTGTAAATTTCAGAAAATGTACCCTAGTTTGTAAACTCTATAACTTTTGCGCAAACCAATAAATATACGCTTATTGACATTTTTTTTACTAAAAACATGTGGCTGAATACATTTTGGCCTAAATGTATGACTACAATTGAGTTTATTCGTTTTTTCTTATAACAAAAAGTAGAAAATATCATTTTTTTTCAAAATTTTCGGTCTTTTTCCGTTTATATCGCAAAAAATAAAAATCGCAGAGGCAATCAAATACCATTAAAAGAAAGCTCTATTTGTGGGAAGAAAAGGACGCAAATTTTGTTTGGGTACAACATTGCATGTCCGCACAATTTACAGTTAAAGCAGCGCAGTGCAAAATTCTGAATTCACCTCTGGTCCTTTAGCTACCAAATGGTCCGGGGCTTAAGTGGTTAATATACTTTCTCTGAATCCCTATTTACTGTATTACACAGACTATGACAAACATTTACACCAAAAAGGGGATTTTGTAAGATTTGATGTACATCTCAATGTTGACACAGTTTAGAGGTCTATATATATATATATATATATATATATATATATATATATATATATATATATATATATATATATATATATATATATATATATTGTGAGGGGGTTAGCTCGGCAGCGGGTGTGTGTGACCCCCGAGATGGGCTCCCCACACAAAAACAGGCCCAGCAAACGGAGGTTGTGGTTTTCAAAATCAAAAAGGTACGGTTTATTTTCTATTTACAGTGACAAAACACAGCAAAGCAAAAGAAACATAAACAAAATAAATCCTGGTCAACTTGACCTCTGACTAAACATACAGGTTTCCTAACTAACAACTGGGATCAGCCTAGTGCTGTCCTAGTCCCTAAGTCCCTGGTTTTAAATGTCCAAGCAAATAGCCACACAGGCTTTGTCTCACCGCACAGGGGTTCACTCTCCCTAGACAGTCCACACAGGTCTGGGTCCAGGCATGAGCAAACACCTAATGAATCTGGGAGTTCTTATAGAGGCCTAAATGAGCTGACAAGCTTCAGCTGGTCTCATCAACTCCCTGTCTGCACGACGCCCCACACTCTCCCTAGAGGTATGAGTCATCCATGAGCCTACTAGCCTCAGCTGGGCTTATACAACTCTCCACCTAGTTGTATAAGTCGGCGTAAAGCCTGAATCTGGGCGAAATATATCTACCCCCCTGGATGCAACCAGGTGACTTTACCTTCCTGCTGTCACAATATATATATATATATATATATATATATATATATATATATATATATATATATATATATATATATATATATATATATATATATATATATATATATATATATCAAAGTATGCACATGTGATCCACATCTTTAAAACATGGATTTAATTGAATGCTGTGAAAAAAATCGTAACTAAACCGCTAAACTTTGCCAACACTGAGATATATATTAAAAGGGGCCATTTACAAAGTAGTGAATGCAACCTTCACTAAACATTCTTTAGTGAGGAAAGTTCAGTGGTTTTAAACGGCAGTGATTGATTTACACCAAAAGAATGCTTGGTGAAAGTCACATTCACTGCCTTATAAATAGACTCTAAAGCCCCGTACACACAATCAGTTTGACTGATGAAAACCGTCCGATGGATGGTTTTCATCAGACCAACCGATCGTGTATGGTACCCATCGTTTTTTTTTCCCATCGGTTGTAAAAAATAGAACTTGTTTTAAAATTTTCCGATGGATAAAAAACCGATGGGAATTTCCGATCGTCTATGGGCAAGTCCATCAGTTAAAAAACCCACGCATGCTCAGAATCAAGTCAACGCATGCTCAGAAGCATTAAACTTCATTTTTCTCGGCTCATCAGAGTGTTTTACGTCACCGCGCTTGGAACGGTCGGTTTTTTGACTGATGGTGTGTGGCCAAGACTGATGAAAAACAGTGTCATCGGATTTCCGATGGACAAATCCATAGGTTATCCGATCGTGTGTACGGGGCTTAAGACTACTTTTACACCAAGGCGTTTTTTCAGGTGCTAAAAGGCTAAAAAAAGCGCCTGAAAAATGCCTCCCCTGCCACCCTAGTGTGAAAGCCCGAGGGCTCAACCCACCAGCAGCCAACCCTGAATAGACCCACACCAATAATCCACAGGGACAAATCCCCCGATCAGTGAGAGAAAGGATCAAAGCCCTGAGCTATGCAACAGCGTTGCGGTCTCTACACATGTGTAATAAAGCAATTTGAAGACCTGCCCATCTCCACAAGAGGGCAGCGGCTGGCTGTGTACTGTTTGCGATTGACCTGGTGCTAGATGATGTGGGGGCCATGACGCAGTCCACTGCTCGTGACGTGGTGTTTGCGCTGCGTCATTCACAGCGTAATAGCGCCAATGTTGATTTCTCCATCTGGAGATACTGCTCGGTATCTCGGTATGCCCTTAGGCAAGCCCCACCCCCCGCCCTAGTTATGGCCTCTTATTGCATGGGAGGGGGGTTGAGGAGTCATTTGATCTTGGCCCTAGTGGACACCATACCGGGACCCCGTCTGCCACCTTGCACCATACCTCACACAGCGCACGCCATCGGATACGTGGCTAGTGAATCTAATATCTCAAACTTTGGGTAAGTGTTTGATACTGGACACATTTGTTTGTGCATTTCATTTTGGGATATCTTTACCTTTTATATAGGGCATGATAAAAGGACTGTGGGTAATGTCCCTGCTACTACTAATAATCATTTGCAGTATACGTAATCTTAGGAGATATATTTCTCAAACTGGGGAGTAGGGGTGTAGTTTGTAAATGTAAAGGGCCCCCACACTGCACTATCCTCTTGCCCAATCATCCGGTTACAGAAAGCCATTCATATTTACTGATGTGTCCTATCAGTTACACTTGGTATTAGGTTCTTTGTTTTGATATATTCTTTCAGACATTCACTTGCAATTGTGAATGGGAGATTGGCTTCCTTAAAGAGTTGTCTGTGGACTACCCCATTTGACTGAAGGGTAACAACGGCTGGTTGTAGGAAGATCATGTACGATGACCCTATTGATATGGTTTTTTTTTGTATAAAATCTGGAGGTACGTGGCAAACAAAACATTGAGCCACTAAACTTGTTCATGAATTGAGACTGAAATTGATATTTATAATATCCATCTCTTATTTTAGTGTTCGGCTGCTAAATACTTTTTTGCCCCATGAAATGCAAACTGTGTCGAAGCTACAGCAAGTCTCTTATCCCCTACTGCATTGGGTTTGATGAGAACCAACACTAAAAGAGGAGCATTATTTTGCTTTTTGTATTTTTTTCCTTTTGTTTGTGATATACAGTATATGCATATTTCCATGTCTTATACATTTTAATCTGTACAACAATAATTATATTTTTTGATATTTTTTTATCCCATTGGTATCGTCAAAGTCCTTCCTTCCAATTTTTAGTATGTATAGCTTCCTCTAGATTGCTAGTATGTATATAGGTTTTTGGCAGAGTAGGTCAATTTAGGCAAGCCTGGTTTTGATCTGGGCTGGGAGTGGCTCAGGGTAGTACTGGGTGACTCACAGGCAGCATCACCAGGACCTCCTACTTCTTTCCAGAACATTCTGGTGTTTTCTGGAAAGAGGTGGAGCTGCCTGGGGTATTCTAGGGAGCCCTGACCAATCCCTAATCTGTATTGGCAGGGGGCAGGCCTCCTTAAATACCTGGGGTCAGCTCAGCGGAGGGAGGAGTTGTGCGGGTGGAAGTTGGAGACTAAATGATAGGCGAGAGGAGAACCTCCTACAAACAGAGGTGTCCTGGCCAAGAGGAGCAACGAGAGGACAGCAGAGCACTGCCAGGCAAGTCTCCAAGGAGAAACAGGTTGCAGCCAGGAGGGCTGGTGAGTGAAGCACATTTCAGAGGACTGGGGAGACATGCCTGAGAGGACAGAGAGCAGTCTGAGATGGGTGTAGAACCAGAAAAGAGGACCGAGAAGGCACGCCTGAGAGGACTGGGAGATTGCAGTCTGAGATGGATGCAGAACCAGATGAGAGAACTGTGGAGTGAAGTGGAGAGGGGCAGCTGCAGCCATGAAGGCTGGCAGGGCCTAAAGATGTGGTACTGGGCTCAGTAGCCACATGGACAGCTGGCACTAAAGAACTACCTTATTTTTGTTGCTACACGAAAAAGGAACCTGTGATCCCTGCCTGTATAAGGCATCTACTTTAGGCCTGGTTGAGTCAGTTCTGGCCTACAAATCAGGGCTAGCTGGTCCTGGAAGAGTGAGCTCAATTGTCAAGTGCAGTGCTGGAGATATTGGGGAGTAATAGTCTACAAGCAAGTGTTGTGCTGGAGGGAAGACTGGAGTGTATAGTTTGTCCCATGTAAATTTTCTTCAATCAACTGGGCATCCCATATAACCTTACCATATCCAAATTAATTCCCCTCAATAAAAATACAAAACAAACAAAGTGCATGGACTGTTTTCTGTCTAAGAGTGACTTGAAATCGTGTGCCTGGCTGGGCAGGGCGACAGGTGGACTACAATACCCAGCAGCCCTCACAAGGGTACCGCTACATCAATTCAGGTTTTTTGTGTAGTCCAATTTCCAGGATGAGGTACTGGACATTCACAGTCCATTATTTGAGGGCTCTCCACTGAGGTCCTCCCCCCATACGCCTTTTTTCTATTCCTGACTTAGGGCATCTTAAAGTAGAATTAAAGGCAACACTTTTTTTTCCCATTTTGGATAGAGGAAGAGGATTATAACCAGTCAGATTTTGTATTTATTTGTTTTTTGCCATCGGTGTCCCTTTGGGGAGATTTCCCTTCACTTTCTGTCCCATTGCCAAAACAGAAAGGGAGAGGAAATTCCTGCAAATTAAGGCTATTTTAACCCCAGGTCACCAAAAATAGTGCCCCCATTGAAAAATTTTCCCAGGGGGCGGTCCTACTGGCTATAACCCCTTACACTGCATCCAGCAGCTCAGTTCATCAAAAAGCAGTACAAACAGGAGGGGTGGGTGCTGTGTCCGTCAATGAACTTCAGAGAAAAGGATTTTACGGCGAGTACAAAAATACTATTTTCTCTTTCATTCATTGACGGACACAGCTCCTTAATCTTGACCTTAGGGACGTCCCCAAGCAGTGTCAAAAAATGAGGGGTGGGAACAGCAAGCAAACAAACTCCACCCAAAACAACCAGAGCTCCTCAACGGAGGAGTTGAAACCTTAAACAGCCACCTGCAAAACCTTGCGGCCGAAGAAAGCATCCGCAGATGCGCTCACATCAACCTTGTAAAATTTAGTGAAAGTGTGAACAGACGACCATGTTGCCACCTTACACACCTGGGAAACGGACGCCTGATGTCGGAAAGCCCAGGAGGCACCAATCGCCCAAGTCTAATGCGCCGTGACAGGAAAGGGAGGTGCCCGCCCTTTTAGGGCATAAGCCTGAATCACAATCTGTCTGATCCACGAGAAATGGTGGCTTAACGAAACTGCCAGGCCCTTTTTTGGACCAACCACCGACACAAAAAGTGAGTCTGACCTCCAAAACGGAGCCGTAGCAGACAGATACACCCTCCAAGGAATGCAAAGCAACCTCTTAGGGGTGCAATGGCCGAGGACACAAGGATGGAAGCACAAAGTCCTCATTTAGATGAAAAGGCAAAATAGCACCGCCTTATCCTTGTGGAGGATCAAGTAGGGAGACTTGCAAGACAAGGCCGCCAACTCAGAAACCCTCCTGGCAGGTGTAATAGCCACCAGAAAGGCTACTTTCTGAGAGAGTGTCAATAGGGGAAATCTCTCTAAATGTTCTCAAACGGTGGTTTCTGAAGTACCGAGAGCACCAGATTCAAATCCCATGGAGCCAGCGGTGGTCGAACCGGAGGGGCCACATGTCGAACCCCTTGCACAAACGTACTCACCAGTGAATGAGCCGCCAAGGGTCGTTGAAGAAAGACAGCCAAGGCTGATATCTGTCCCTTAATGGTGCTTAAGGCAAGTTTTTGATCCACTCCACGCTGAAAAAACAGCAGGATTCTAGAAACCGAATATTTACGTGGACGCCACCCCATCTCCTCACACAGAGATGTAGGCCTTCCACGTGCGATATTAAAATCTTCCGAGAAGATGACTTCCGTGCCCTCAGCATGGTGGAAATAACCAAATCCGACAGGCCTCGGTCCCTTAGCACCTGACTTTCAACAGCCATGCCGTTAAAGCCAGCGACTGTAAAGCAGGATGAAGTATAGGACCTTGCGACAGAAGATCCCCTCGCATCGGCAGTCGCCAAGGAACATCCGCCACCAGTCGTACTAAGTCGGCGTACCAGGGACGCCAAGGTCAATCTGGGGCAATGAGAATCATCGGAATCCCCTCGGTCTCTACCTCTGAGAAGCAGACGAAGAAGAAGTTTTAGCGGCCAATACTGTCCCCACGGAGCCACCAACGCGTCTGTCGCGTCGGACCAGGGATCTTTGGACTTGGCCACAAACCTCAACACCTTCCAATTGAGTCGAGAAGCCAGGAGATCCACGTCTGGCATGCCCCATCTCAGGCAAAGGAGTCTAAACACATCCGGGTGTAGCGACCAGTCTCCTTGGTCCAGCATCTGACAACCTAGGTAGTCCGCTTGCCAGTTTTCCGGAATGTATTCGGTCGATCGAGCCAGCACGCTCTGCTCCGCCCACCGCAGGATGTGAGCTACCTCCAATGCTGCAGCCGAGCTTCTTGTTCCTCCTTGATGGTTGACATACGCCACCGCCGCGGCGTTGTCCGACTGGATCCTGACTGGGCGTCCCTGCAGCCTCTGTGACCATGTGGAGAGGCACCGCATGATTGCCCGAAGTTCCAGCACACTGATCGGCAGGCGGGATTCTTCCTGTGTCGACTGTACGCCCCAAACTCGCCCCCAACCGGTCAGGCTGGCGTCCATCGTGATCACCGTCCAGTGAAAAGAAAGGAACGACTTCCCGGACTGAAGGGTTCGGAGACCTCAGCCACCAGATCAGGGAATCCCTGACTAGCCGGCTCACCCGGATTTGACAATCCAGGGACAACGAAGATTTGTCCCATTTTGACAGGATCTCCTTTTGCAAGACCTGAGTGTGGAATTGAGCATACGGTACCGCCTCAAAAAGGTGGCTAACATGAGACCCAGAACTCGCATGCAAAAGCGCAGCGACAACCACCTGTGGGACGCCAACAGCTTCACCGCAGCCTGAAAAGTCTGCAACTTGTCCGAAGGCAGAAAAACTCTCACCTCTGAGGAGTCCAGAATCAAGCCCAGGTATTCCAGGCACTGAGTCGGCACCGACTTCTGGAGGTTCAGTACCCAACCAAACTCCCGAAGAGTCTGACTGGCGATCGCCACATCCTCCCTTAATTCTGAGGCGGAAGCTGCTTTCAGGTCGTCCAGGTAGCCCACAATAGCGATCCCTCGCTGCCTCAGCAAAGCCAGAATCGGGGCAAGCACCTTGGTGAAAACCCTTGGTGCCGACGCCAGGCCAAAAGGGAGAGCTACAAATTGGTAGTGCTCGTCCCCGACTGCAAACCGCAGAAACCTCTGATGCCTGACGCATACGGGGACATGAAAGTATGTGTCCTTGATGTCCAAGGACGCCAGAAAATCCTCCGGATGGAGTGCAGCGACCACAGAGCGAACTGATTCCATCCTAAACCTTTGTATTTTTACAAAGCAGTTGAAGGCATTGAGATCCAGGATTGGACGGACCCCGTCCTTCTTTGGGAAGACAAATAGATTGGAGTAGAATCCCTGAAACCTGGAGAAAGGTTACTTTCAGGCCTCGCACTTCTTGAGAGCTAATAAATGGCCAACGATAGAGGCCCTGACGCAACAGGGCGGCGAATATGAAATACCTCTCTGGCAAGCAAGACAACTCCGACATTACCTAGAAACCTTGAAACCGACGGTTAGTTACGAACGATTATGTACACAATTTGAGACATATTGTGAAGAGACAGAACCATTGTCCCATATTATCTCTAAGATGTATGGGCTGTTGACAGCACCCCCGGAGAACTTTACTATGACAAGCTTAAGCAAATGGGAAAGAGACCTGGAACAAACCTTTACATCAGAACAACGTCAGAATATAATATCCCTTACCTTAATCATCTAGGTGTACTAGAATACAGGAGTTGAACTATAAGATCTTGACACGCTGGTATTACACCCCATCAAGGTTGAGTAAATTCTCTCCAGAGGTATCAGACCTCTGCTGGAGATGTGGTCAGGAAAGGGGTACTATATTCCATATTTTCTGGATGTGCACCGATATAAAACAATTTTGGCAAGAAGTTCAGAGAATCACTCAGCTATTTACTGAATATCAGATCAGGGAAGACCCGGCCTTTTTTCTATTACACTGCTCACAAATTCCAATTAAAAGATATAAGAACTCGATTGTCAGTCACTTGGTAAATGCAGCAAAAAGTTGCATTTCTATGTGTTGGAAAGAGCCTCGAGCACCCCGGATTTCAATGTGGTTAAATAAAGTCAGAAGAATAGGGATAATGGAAAGCCTGTTACCGTTGACCCTGGAAGGAAAGGAAGAAATTAGGAAAACATGGGCCCCATGGAAGGAGTTCATAGAATCGAAAGAAGGGAAAAAATTGATAGGGTCGGAATAGAATTAAGGAGAATGGTTTAGGCAGGAAGGAAAAATATATGGACCTGGAAGGAAACCAGAAGGACTTTTTTTTTTTTTTTTATCAGTCTTCCCGGGGATTTGGGAGGGAATGGGAAGGGGTAGAGGAGAACTGTATTGGTTATGTATGTATAAAAATTTAACAGGAGTACAGAGGTAATAGGAGGAAAGAAAACCAGGGAAATAAAGAGCTAGGTAGGGATTTCCCAGGGAATATAACCTGGTAGAGATACAGGGGGCATGTTAATATGTTAATATGTTACAATGTTCTGTTTTTTCTTCTTTGATACCCCTAGCCCTGTGCTATGTGCATGTTGTAAATATGAAATATGCATGTAATATATATACCAGGCCTGGGGAACAAATGCTTATATGTACACCTGAACTTGAACTAGAAATAAAGATATAGAAAAAAAAAAAGAATCCCTGAAACCTTTCCGGCGACGGCACAGGTACTATTACCCCGCGCGTCAGCAGTTCCTGCACTGCCCCAAACAGGGCGTCCCGACGAGCCGGAAGAAGATGAAGGTTGGAAGGAAAAAAAATCTGTTGTTTGGTGGACAAGAAAGAAACTCCATCTTGTACCCTGATGAAACCACTTCGCAAACCCACTGGTCGGAAAACAGGGGAGGTCCACCGAGCTGCAAACTCGAAGGCCAAGAGTCGGACGGGAGCAAACCTTCATACTGTCGCAGATTTGTTCGCAGGCTTGTTTGGCTTGCGAAACCAGGGACATTTTTGTCCCTCAGCGGGCACCTTGTCAGCCTGGGAACGCTTACCTGCGGGCCCGGGCGGATAAAAAAACGCTTCTGAGCGGAAAAGGAGGGCCCTGGCCCACGGTGTGGCTCCTTACCTTTTCTGGATTGTGGGAGCAGCGTGCTCTTACCCACAGTGACATTATTAATAATGTCATCCAGCGAGGCTCCAAATAGCCTCTCTCCCTGGAAGGGCAAATCCGCCAGAGCCTTCTTGGAAGTCTGGTCCGCAGACCAGCATTTTAACCAAATTAGGCGACGTAGCACCACAGCAGATACTGAGGCTCTGGAAAGCAAGGGAGCTGTATCTAAGGCCGCATCGCAGACATACTTAAGGCCATGCACCAACTGGTCGGCCAGTTCCACGCAGACCGGGGAAGCCTGTTGCTCTTCCAACTCGTGGTGCAACAATTTTGCTCATTCGGTAAGCTTCTGTGACACCAGGGCCGTGGCCAACACTGGCCGCAATGCTGACCCCACCACCATGAACATGGACCGGGCCACCGCCTTGTCCCTCCTGTCTGCAGGGTCCTTAAAAGCAGGGGTCCCCTCCACCGGAATCGTGGTTACCTTGTTTAACCTGGATACCGGGGGGTCCATAATCGGGGGAGATGCCCATTTTTTCAGGAAACTCTCCTCAAAGGGGTAACGGACCACCATGCGTTTTGGGACCGAAAAGGAACGCTGCGGCCGTTCCCATTCTTTGTATATAAACTTATGAAAATAAGTTATGTGCGGGCCGGCTTGTGGGACCCAAAAGGGACAGACACCTCAGTAGATGCCCCCGCCGTATCCTTCAATTTTAGGGTATCCCGCACTGCGGTGATAAGTGCTCCAACAAGCGCCCTTTCCTGCGCTGACCCGGACACGGAGTCAGCCTCACGGTCCGCATGGTCCTGGTCTGCATTCTCTGACACGCCAGAGCAAGGCCCGAGTCTGAATCAGCTTTCCCCCAGAAGATGGTGGGGGGAGGGGGCGTTTTTTACTCCCCTTATGCCCGCACACCGCTTCCACCCTGGCAACAAAGGACTCCAGGACTGCCGACAAAGCGTCCATAGGCACCGCAGGGGCACTGGTTGCTACAACAGGGATGTCTGGGGAAAAAGCGCCAGCTTCTGACGCCATGCTGACCCACACTCGCCTGACACCCATTAAGGACTAAAGGCGAGGTACACAAAGGGTCCACTCTCCTAGCTGCTACAGACTGAGGGGCCCCCCCAGAGGACTCACCACCCTGACCCAGGTAATGCACAGTGCTGCCGTCCACTCTCTCTCCTGCGCTGCCTGTGTCTGAGGTGTTCTCCTGTGTCTGAGGTGTTCTGTGCTGTTCGCGCCATTCAGAAAGAATATTCCTAAGCTGGGGCTACAACAAAATGGGCGCCGGCTGCCTCAGCAAAACGAACGTGGGCTACAAGAAAATGGCCGCCTTAGCAAAAAACGAGCGCCGGCAAAATGGCCGCCCCTCATGTAAATGAAAACGGCCGCAAACTCGCTGATCCTCCATGCGGAGGCATCCCAAATGGACAGACCAAGAACACCCCACTATGAAGAGCGGACCCCAAACATCCAGTGCAGCCCCCAGCCAGGACTCGGAGCCCCCCCCGGTCAGGTACACAGCAGGCCCAGCCACCACAGATGCATGGGGAGGAGGGAAGGGACAGGGAGAGAAGAAAGGGAGAGAGTAAGAGACCCCCTAGTCGACCTCCCCAGGAATGCCCAGCTGTTCTATCCTGCCGAAACAGGTGGAACCCTACTTACCCGTCCTGCGAGGACTGCTGGACGCATTCCGGACAGACCCATCACCCGAGCAGTACAGGGTGGCTGTCGGCCATGGCACACTGACTCGGACAGCAGTAGCCCGGTCATATGTGTGCCCCAGAGCATATAGCTCACCGGCCACCCCTGGAGAAAACAGGGTATGTCGTGGCCGACCCAGCACGTAGCTAAAGGTCTGCTCACGCTCGATGGACGAGCTGGGGAGACTACTAGTATCTATATTATACAGCCTGTCACCCAGCCGGCAGTTGATAGTAGATCTCAGGCGGTACTGTTCAGCTTTGCTGTTTTTTACATGTTTTACATGTTCTGCCTAGTCCTCTCCTGATAGAAGGCATATAACCCCAAGGTCAAGATTAAGGAGCTGTGTCCGTCAATGAACGAAAGAGAAAAACAACAGACTTAAAGGGTGGAACAGCAGGTGAAATAAAAGAAAAAAAAGCAAATGAATGCAGCCACCACATACCATATAAGAATTGTGAAGCTGCAATATGTTTTGGGGAAAAGAACACAATGATTTTGCTCTAAAGTACACAGATATTTAATTGAACTCTCTTTTAAAATAAATAAAAAATCTTGGAAAAAATAAAAATAAATAAAAAACACATGGAAATTCCAATTACAATACCTCCATCATCAGAATGATCATCGGCAGCCCACCATGGAGGTGTATGTTTTTTCTTGGTTCTTTTCTCGATGGGCATTGACTTTTTATTACTGTCAAACGAATCATCTGAAAGAGACTAAAAGTAAATTGCACGCTTTAAAGAACTAGTCTGCAAGTTTTCAGCGGTAGCAACCTAACAAAGTAGAATTAAAGTCTTTTTTCTTAAACATTTTATACTCACTTGCTCTGTGCAGTGGATTTGCACAGAGCAGCCTGGATCCTCCTCTTCTCTGGTGCCTCTTCGGCTCTCCTGGCCCCTCCCTCCTGTCGAGTGCCCCCACAGCAAGCAGCTTGCTATGGGGTCACCCGAGCCGAGTCACAGCTCTCTGTGTCCATTCAGACACGGAGCCCCGACCTGGCCCACCCCCTCTTCCCGATTGGCTAACTGACTGATTGATGGATCCTTTCCCAGTCGATGCCTAGTACGGAGAAGCGCGTCGGGTGGAGCTACAGGACTGGACGTCACCATGCACCAGCTAGCTGGCTTGAGCCGTGGCTGTTTTTTTTTAATATACCGAATACCGTCTTTGTTGGATGTCAGTACTTTATCATCTGTGAATAAAAACCCTGAGTTGAGTACTGTACCATGAAGCCTCTTCTTTACCTTTTATAATATATCCCATGAGTGGAAGTTGCCTTGTGAAGGGCCTAACGAAGCATATCGCAGCACTTAAAGGCAGCTGAAGGAGGAAGGATCCCGATACTGGATGAATCCGTGGACATACGGTCTTCGCCTGAGTGATCCCTCCTGTGTGCGCCCATATGATCTCTATAACCTGAGATCCATCATATCTGGTAAGCGGCGCCTTTTTTCTTGGCTGTTTGGCGAACAAAGTAATCGTTTGATCACCTGAAAAGTCTGTCTTCACTGATTTGCACGGATCAAAGCACTTTATGGACTAAACATATAAAACACTGCAATTATTTAATCATAGCACGTTTGTATCTGTTTTTAAGCAGAAAAAGTTTGTTTGGGTTGCGCAATTAATTTTTTGTACATGTATACTAGCTGAATATTCAGGTTTTTAGTTGCAGCACCTGTCTTTTTTCTTTTCACACACATACATACATATATATATATATATATATATATATATATATAATCACACACACACACACACACACACACACACACACACACCGTATATACACTCGAGTATAAGCCAAGGCACCCAATTTTAACACACAAAACTGGGAAAACATATTGACTCGAGTATAAGCCTAGGGTGGGAAAATGCAGCATCTACTGGGTAAACAATGCCCATCTGCAGCCTCACTGTGCCCATTTGCAGACGTACCTTTTATTACTAAAACAGCGTGCGTCTCCTGCTGTGTAATGCAGTCTGTTCGGCCGTCCATTGAAACAAAGCCCCGCCTCCTCCTCGTTCGTCCTTGATAGAGGAACACTGATATGATGCTGGGAAACTGTATCAGTGTTCCGCCTATCACAGACGAGGAGGAGGAGGGGCTTTGTTTCAATGGACGGCCGAACAGACTGCATTACACAGCGGGAGACACATGCTATTTTAGTAATGAAAGGTACGGCTCACTCGAGTATAAGCCTAGGGGGAGTTTTTCAGCCTAAAAAATGGGCTGAAAAACTTGGCTTATACTCGAGTGATATATATATACACACACACACACACACACACACACACACACACACACACACACACAGTTTGTGGACTACAGACGAAATAAACACTGGTTTGGTTATTTTAACCAAAGATATGTTTTAGAATACAGTTTGGCTTAAATTTATGAAGAAAGATTATTTATTTGTAAAATTTTATAACAGAAACCCAGTGGCAATTAAAGCGTTTTTTTTTGTTTTGTTTTTTGGGGTTAACAGATTTTGTTCCTTTTAAAGCATGTTTATACAGCACTTGTTGAGTTGAGAGGTATCTTAATATAGCGCGGTCTTACCCCGAAGGGTCCCGACGCGCATAGCAGAGTTTCTGGGAAAAGAGGACCCAGGAACCAGAAGCAGCACAGAGTGTCAGAAAGGGTGGAAGAGAGAGGCTACGCAGGGAAGGCTTGCGTGAAAAGCCAAGTCTTCAGTAACCCACGGAAGACCGGAATAGTAGGGGCCTCCTGGAGCTCGACAGGGAGGCTATTCCACAAAACGGCACCCTGGTGGGAGAAGGCCCGACCACCACGCCGGATCTTCTTGGGCACCGAGATGTGGAGGAGATCTCTGCCGGTCGATCTGAGTGATCCAACAAAAGCTTGTTTATGAAAACGAGAGCAGAGATAGCTTGGGGCCAGGCCTCGCATTATCTTAAACATAATACATCGGGCCTTAAATAAGGTGCTATAGTGGACCGGCAGCCAGTGCAAGGCGCAGAGGACAGGGATGATATGATCCCTCAGCGGGACATCCATGTGTAACCTAGCCGCAGCATTTTGAATAAGTTGAAGCTTCTGCACTAACATCTTTGGCAATCCCAGATAAAGAGAGTTGCAGTAGTCTAGGCAACTACCTATCGTGGCGCAGATGACAGTTTTCCTGTCCGAGATATCCAAATATTTAAACAGCCCCCTCAGGAGTTTTAGCTGCCAGTGACATGCACTGACGACCCTCTTTACCTGAGGAGCCAAAGTTAAACCTGAATCTAGGACAAATCCCAGATCACGGACCTGGGGGGCCACCTCTGGAGCAGGACCAAATAAGGGAGGCCAAGGTGGGATATCTGGAGGGGTGGCCAGATCACTGAAGATGATCATCTCAGTTTTTCCCCCATTAAGTTTCAGGAAGTTGGCAGACATCCGTGTGTTGATGGCCTCCAAACAGCTGGCAAGGGTGGCATCAGCCGTCTGGTTCCTAGGAATCTTTAGGTAAAACTGGGTGTCGTCCACATAAACATGGTAATGGACGGCGTGGGACTTTAGCAGGTTGGCAAGGGGCCTCATATAGATATTAAACAGCGGGGGAGACAAGGCAGAGCCCTGTGGCACTCCGCAATCCAGGGCAGTGGACTTAGAGTAAAAGGGGCCAGTCTTGACTCCCTGAACTCTGCCCTCTAAGAAAGAGGCCACCCATGCCAAAGCCGACCCACTCATACCCAAAACTGACTTCATCCGCTCCAGTAAGATTCCATGATTAAAAAAAAGGTATCAAATGCGGCCGACAGATCCAAAAGAACCAGAGCTACCGAGTCACCCCTGTCCAAGCTGTGAAGGACATCATCATAGACACAGATGAGGTTCGTCTCTGTTCCATGTCCAGGTCGAAATCTGGACTGGAATTTGTCCAAGAGATGGAAAGACTCAAGGTAAGCCTGTAGCTGGATAACCACCAGGCGCTCCATTACCTTTGCCACAAATGGCAAGATGGAAATCGGCCTGTAGTTGCCCAGTATGTCCGGGTCCAAGGTCGGTTTCTTCAGCAGGGCCAAGACCACGGCCTGCTTCAGAGCGCCTGGGACAGTACCTGTCCTAAAGCAGCAGTTGATTGTCTCCCCAATAAAGGGGGCCAAAAGGGCAGCAGATTTTTTAACCAGCCCGGCAGGACATGCATCTAATGGAGAGGAACATAATTTCAAAGAGGCAATTACCTCAACCACCTGTATAACCATAACTGGTTGGAAACTGGGCAATCCAGGGGCCAACACTGTGTGGCCGATGTCCTCTTGCACAGTCTCTAGCCTGGGAATGTTGTCTCTAATGGTCTTAACCTTAGAGACAAAGAAGTCAGCGAGCTCCTGGCACCAGTCCTGTGACTCCTTGGGAGCAGAGCTGGTAGCTTCGGGATGGGTTAACTCTGAGGAGATCTTGAAAAGTTCGGCCGTGCTGTTGGCTGCCTTCCTGATTCGCTCTCGGAAGTAGATCTTTTTAGCCTAATAGACCTCTTATAAAGATAGAGGACCACCAGATGCAGCTTTTTGTCAGCTTCCAGAAGGAACTAACGCCAGTGTCTCTCCCTGGACCGAACCCGCTTTTTGGAGGAGCCTAAGCTCCTCGGTAAACTATTGCGGGCTCTTGCCCAGGGGACGGGGATTAGATCTCATCCTACGGGGTGCTAACACATCAAGAGCCACTTTAACCGACTCCTGAAAAAAACTCAGTTTCTCTACCGGGTCGCCCAGCTCAAAAAAGTTTGGCTGGTTAATACCCGTAGCCACAAGGTTTCCAAATCTGTCTGGGCAGACTTTTGAAAAGTTTCTTGAGAAAACCTTGGGGCCAGAGCGATCTGGGATATGTGGAGGTTTCCCTTCCGGTAGGGCCAGGCTAAAGGAAATAAACCTGTGATCCGACCAGGTCAACTCCCTAGGCAGCGCACAGGTTGCCGACAATCCACTGAACAGGAGCCAATCCAACACATGACCAGCAGTGTGGGTGGCCGCTGTCACATGTTGCCTATACTTGGCAATGCCACTCCAAGCGTGTTGGTGTCTCCACAAGCCGTCCTCCCCACCTCAACTTCAGGTGCAGGCTCTGCAATCGTGTAGAAAATTGAAGAAAACAGCTGAACACCCGCACTCTGAATAACACCTGTAATAGCGGCGCTTTTTCGGGCCCTATAGGGCGCTTTTAACCCCCGTTAGCGTCCGAATAAAGGGTTGAAAGCGCCCGCAAAGTGCATCTGCCAAAACGTATTGCAGGCACTTCGGCAGCAGTGCCCATTGATTCCAATGGCAGGGGTGGTGGAGGAGCAGTGTATACACCGCTCCCGCACCACCCAAAAGATTCTGCTTGCAGGACTTTTTCTAACATCCTGCAAGCGCACCGCTCCAGTGTGAAAGCACTCGGGTTCTCACACTGGGGCTGTAGGGGAGGCATTTTTCAGGTGCTATTTTTAGCCCAAAAGCGCCTGAAAAACGCCCCAGTGTAAAAGGGGTCCAAGTGTCCCTATGTCATGTAAAAAATATGCTCATCTGTATCCATATCAGCGCGGCTCCCAGCAATCAGCTGACGCTTCTCTCTCGGAGTGCTCAGCCCCACCCACTGGAACTGTGAGCCGGAAGGTGAAGAGAGCTGAAGAGTCAGCTGAGCGCTGGGAGCCGCACTGATATAGATACGCATATTTTTTACATAACACAGGGACACTTATTGGTATATTACAGTGCGGATGGGATGATTTTATATAAGTGGGTTAACAACGACTTTAAATACAACCAAAAGAAATCTCTATTTGTGTGAAAAATAAATGATAAAAATGTCATAGGTACAGTGTTACAATACTAACTGTCGTTGAAAGTGAAAATTGGACTGGGCAGGAAGGGGGTGAAAGTGTCCAGTATTAAAGTGGTTAATAACTGTTGCAGTGGGAGAACACTGGACACAGAGACTTGCCATGTCGATTGTTGTCTGTTTTGCTTCCAGATGCCACCTAATGGTGACTGGTGAAACAACAGCCATTAAAATTTTAAATAGCAATTTCAGTGACCAGGTTGGCAGATGGTTGTAGTTTAGTCGCCATGGCAACCACGATTTGTCCAGCCCTGCATTAAGTGCACTTCGGATGCACGTGTACAGCTTATAAAGTTCCATGATAGGAAATGCAACCTCCTTTTTAAAATTATTCAAAGGATATTGGTTTGTGTAGGCTGAGTGTGGGGAGGCTCTACCTCCACACAACCTACTCCCACCTAAATTCCCCTAACCATTTTCCTTAACCACTTGTCCACCGCCCACTGTCAATTGACGGCGGGCGGAGGATACTCTCGTTCTGGGAGGACGTCATATGACGTCCTCCCTTTAAAACGAGCTAGGAGGCGCGCGCTTGAAGCCAGCGGCGCGCACGCGCCCGCCACGTTCACGAGGCCCCGGTGCGCGTGCCCGGCGGCCGCGATTGCCGCCGGGCACCCGCGATTGCCCGGGAAACGAGCAGGAAAGTGGGTCTCTGTGTGTAAACACAGAGATCCACGTCCTGTGAGGGAGAGGGGACCGATGGTGTGTCCCTTGTACATAGGGACAACCATCGGTCACCTCCCCCAGTCAGTCCCCTCCCCCCACAGTAAGAAAACATTGAGGGAACATATTTAACCCCTTCCCGCCCCCTAGTGGTTAACCCCTTCCCTGCCAATCACATTTATACAGTAATCAATGCATTTTTATAGCAGGGATCGCTGTATAAACGTGAATGGTCCCAAAAATGTGTCAAAAGTGTCCGATGTGTCCGCCGCAATAAAAAAAAAATCGCAGATCGCCGCCATTACTAATAAAAAAATTAAAATGCTATAAATCTATCCCCTATTTTGTACACGCTATAACTTTTGCGCAAACCAATCAATACGCGCTTATTGCGATTTTTTTTTTTTACCAAAAATATGTAGAAGAATACGTATCGGCCTAAACTGAGGAAAATTTTATTTAAAAAAAATAAAATAAAAAAATGGGTATTTATTATAGCAAAAAATTAAAAAATAGTGTTTTTTTTCCAAACTGGACGCTCTTCTTTTGTTTATAGCGCAAAAAATAAAAACCGCAGAGGTGATCAAATACCACCAAAAGAAAGCTCTATTTGTGGGAAAAAAAGGACGCAAATTTCGTTTGGGAGCCACGTCGTACGACCGCGCAATTGTCATTCAAAATGTGACAGCGCTGAAAGCTGAAAAATGGCTTGGGCAGGAAGGGGGTTTTCGTGCACAGTAGAGAAGTGGTTAACATTTTGGCCTACATGAAAAACAAAAAACAAACTCATATGTCATTAGAATACAATCTTTTTTGCAAAAACGATCCGAAAGCGTGCTTTATAAAGCCTGCTTACTATACATTTACCAGGAAGTTCACCCAGTTGTGTCCATCCATCTCTCACAATCATCATATCTCTGGCAATGTCTAAAGTCTGATAGCTAGTCTGTTGGTAAATAATTATGTAGTTAATATTTCTCATTATTATTGTTGAGTTCCATCTCTGAGCTTCCCAACACAAAGATAAGATGCAGCCTCATGCTTTTAAGCCTTCCCTGAATTCTAATATCCATATAAAAAGACAGAGCTTTATTACCGGTATATCAAAAGTATTGTTACATTTTTACTCTAGGTTTGCTACTGAAGAAGATTAACAATAATCATTACATATATTAAAAATTGCATGCAACAAAACATACCTCAGAAAACAGAATATAAACCAGAAAATGGTTTCAAAATTACATGCAATACAAGTGCAGTATAACATCATGCATTTTATCTAAGAATTTCTAAAATAAACCCCTGCTGCTACCTAGTGGTACAGGATGAAAATGGAACACTGGATATAGAACTGCCTAGGTCTTACTATATTCATTTGGCATGATTTTTCCTTTTACGGGTCATGTAAAATGTATACTTTTAAATTCTGAATCACATTGTATATAATGATAAATAGTCAAAGGAAACTCCATAAGATGATTACAATAAAAGTATACCCAAAAAGCAATTTTTGGTAAACTCATATAATTAATCCAAACTCTGCAAGCTGAGACGGCATGCACTGCATTGATGCATTCACACAATTTCACAGTAACCACGAGATAAAACAGGAATACTTCAGGAATATTCCTTTATCCCATTGGTTTGCAAATCTATGTACACTACAAAACTGTATGACTGAATTGGTTCTGATATCGCCGTTTTACTAACCTGGTAGCTTATTATTCTAAATAGAATCTTTAATATTTGCAGACAAAATAAAGGTTTCCTAACAACCAGCAAGAATAAGAGCCAATGGCGCCGCTGCTGTATCTCAGCCAATAAGGAGGGAGAGTCTTGGACGGCTGAGGGATTCGTGGACATCGCTGGACAGAGAGGAGGCTCAGGTAAGTATTAGGCCGGGTTCACACCTATGCGTTGCGTTTTTGAGCTTGGAGTCTTTGCCAAGTTCGCAATCAGTCGTTCAGTGGATCCATTGCATTTTTAGCTGCGGACTTGCCGACCTGGGAAGTCTCGCCGCTGTTATCATGAGGGGGAACTCCACGCCAAATTTTAAATAAAAAAACGGCATGGGTTCCCCTCCAGGAGCATATCAGGCCCTTAGGTCTGGTATGGACTTTAACGGTAACCCCTACGCCCAAAAAAACGGCGTGGGGTCCCCCCTAAAGTCCATAGCAGACCCTTATCCGAGCACGCAACCTGGCAGGCAGCAGGAAAAGAGGGGGGGACGAGAGAGCGGTCCCCCTCCCTCCTGAACCGTACCAGGCCGCATGCCCTTAACATGGGGGGGGTGGGTGCTTCGGGGCAGGGGGAGCGCACTGCGGCCGCCCCACCCCAAAGCACCCTGCCCCCCCATGTTGATGAGGACAGGGCCTCTTCCCGACAACCCTGGCCGTTGGTTGTCGGGGTATGCGGGCGGGGGGCTTATCGGAATCCAGGAGCCCCCTTTAATAAGGGGGCACCCAGATCCTGGCCCCCACCCTATGTGAATGAGTATGGGGTACATCGTACCCCAACCCATTCACCTGGTGGAAAAAAAAAATGGCAATAAAAACACAACACAGGTTTTTTAAGTCATTTTTAAGTCATTTATTAGTCAGCTCCGGGGGTCTTCAGCTCCGGGGGTCTCCGGTGTCGTCTCCGCCGCGCTCTCCGGTTCTTTCTTTCTTCTGCCGGGCCTCCGCTATCTTCTTCCAGCTCTTTTGCTAGCGGGGCCCGGTCTTCTTCGTCGCCTTCTTCCCTCCTGGAGATGTTGACTCGTCGCTCTCTCAGGCTGTAATGCTGTATGAGCGGAGTGCATTCACTTTTATAGGCATGGGCGCGGTCACCGGGTGATGACACCCAGTGACCCCGCCCCCATATGATGTCACAGTCCCGGGGAATGATGGGACTGTGACGGCATATGGGGGCGGGGTTTACTGGGTGTCATCACCCGGTGACCACCCCCATGCCTATAAAAGTGAATGCACTCCGCTCATACGGCATTACAGCCGGAGAGAGCGACAAGTCAACATCTCCAGGAGAGAAGAGGGAAGAAGGCAACGAAGAAGACCGGGCCCTGCTAGCAAAAGAGCTGGAAGAAGATAGCAGATGCCCAGCAGAAGGAAGAAAGAACCGGAGAGCGGGAGAAGACCCAGAAAGCGCGGCGGAGACCCCCGAAGTTGGAGGAAGGCCCCCGAAGTTGGAAGAAGACCCCCGGAGCTGACTAATAAATTACTTAAAAAACCTGTGTTGTGTTTTTATTGCCATTTTTGTCCACCAAGTGAATGGGTAGGGGTACGATGTACCCCATACTCATTTACATAGGGTGGGGGGCCAGGATCTGGGGGCCCCTTATTAAAGGGGGCTCCTGGATTCCGATAAGCCCCCCACCCGCATGCCCCGACAACCAAACGGCCAGGGTTGTCGGGAAGAGGCCCTGTCCTCATCAACATGGGGGCAGGGTGCTTTGGGGTGGGGGGGCCGCAGTGCGCCCCCCTGCCCCAAAGCACCCACCCCCCCATGTTGAGGGCATGCGGCCTGGTACGGTTCAGGAGGGAGGGGGGGCGCTCTCGTCCCTCCCCTCTTTTCCTGCGGCCTGCCAGGTTGCGTGCTCGGATAAGGGTCTGCTATGGACTTTGGGGGGACCCCCATGCCGTTTTTTTTCGGCGTAGGGGTTCCCGTTAAAGTCCATACCAGACCCAAGGGCCTGGTATGCTCTTGGAGGGGAACCCATGCAGTTTTTTTTTTTTTAAATTTGGCTGGAGTTCCCCCTCAAGATCCCTGCTCAGAACGCAACACATGTGCGAATCAGATGCGTGCCCATAGAACATAATGGGCCTGAATTCGCACCTGAGCCGCACCGCAATGCCTAAAGAACGCACACGTTTTTTCGGCAATGCGCAGTGCGAATGCATTGCACATATGTGAACCAGCCTCATTGGAATCAATGTATTTTATAATGTTATGCGAACTGGATGCGGTGTAAGCTGCAACCAATTCGCATAGGTGTGAACCGGACCTTAGAGGGTGCTTGGGAAGGCTGCTGCTCACAGAAGGGTTTTTATCTTGCATTAAGATAATAAACCTTCAGCCTTATCAACCACTTTAACCCTGACTCTAAGCTGTCATTAGTGACAGATCTATTTTTTTTTTAGCTCCCCCCCATATCTCTGCCTTGAGGCTGGGTTCACACATGTGCGAATTCCAGCTCCGTTTTGTGCAAGAGAAGAAGCAGCTGTTCAGCACATTCCTCTGCTTTGTAGGTGTGAATTAGATGAGCAGGGAGAGGGGGTGAGGTGTAGTGAAGAGAGGGAAAAAAATGTCTGTTCAGAACGCAATGCATATGCGAATCAGATGCGTACCCATAGAAGATAATGGGCCTGAATTCGCACCTGAGCTGCGAACCAGCCTCATTAAAATCAATGTATTTTGTGCGAATTGGATGCGGTTTAAGCCGCAACCAATTCGCATAGGTGTGAACGGGGTCTCAGAGCTTTTTATCATCCTGGCCATTCTTCTAAAATTTAATCACATATGCCTAATGTATATAAAAACAAAAAAAGGGGGGGGGGACGAGAAGACCAAATGAGGTATCACTCATTTGGTCTTCTCGTCCCCTACCCCGGAAGGGGACACCCCCCCTTTTTTTTGTTTATATGCATATCTACGACCAGAGAGATACCGCCCACACCGGGTACACAGTGCAAGTTATTTTCTCCATTGTGCATATTTAAATGCCCTTTCTCCCCCTTTTTTTGTATTGATATGCCTAATGTAGCCTTCCTGAGGCGGAAAAAAAATATCCCAGCGTCTGTACTAAAAACAGAGAAGACATTTGAAGTTTGCAATTTAGAAAGGTTGAGAGAAGTTTGTATTATAGCTATTGTGCACAGGATCACCAACAATTAGGCAACATAAAATTAAAAACACATCTTTTTTTTTTTTACCTACTCCTGAACCACAAAGTTCAGCACTTGATGGCTAGAGTAGTAGAAAGAATTTATACCAGTGACTTAGCACCCAGTTACACCAGTGCGACTTGTCATGCGATTTGACAGTTTCAAATCGCATGACAAGTTGCACCGGATTGTCTGCATTGGAATCGGTCAGCGGTCCGCATTGAAAGCGGAAGTCGCACGGATGTCTTTCAGGTTGCACCTGAAGTAGCACTGAAATGCTGAAAATCTGAAATCGCTACTTTAAATTTTAATGTCGCGATGGGTGTGTAAAACGTTGCTTTTTGATGCCTGTTTACCCTCAATCTTACAATGCTGATTTTGAAAAGTATTTCAACAGGCTGGAAATCTCCTTAAAAAAAACAAAAAAAACAAATTTAAATATATTTTCTTTAGTTATTTAGAATTATCAGTCAAAGACTGACAAAACTACAGTCACATCCGAATAAAGGCACATATATTTCAAGATTCCCTCCAAACACAGATCCAATTGCATAGGAGTTTAATATTGCCTTGCTAGAGGTACAACAGGCAAGTACTATAATGAAAGCAATAAGCAAGCTCAGTGCTTTGTGTGTATATAGATTACTACCTTTTGTTATTCTGAAGAAATAGCTATTTGTTTTTCTGTTTCTATGTGCAATCACACAAACAGGAAATTACATTTTCAGGGGGCGTTCTGTACACCATCTGTGTACAGAACGCCTCCAGGTTGCCATATTGCATTTTACAGAAAATTACAGAGCTGCAGAATGAAAAGGAAAGGTACCGTATTTATCGGCGTATAACACGCACCCCAAGTTTAGGAGGGAATTTTAGGGAAAAAAAAACTTTTAGAAGGGAAGTTTAAGGAAAAAAAAAAAAAAAAAAAAAAAAACTTACATTTAAATGCAGCCTTACCAGTGTCCGTTGCAGCCTTGTCAGCAGTGTCCAGTGCAGCCTTTGCCCAGTGTCCAGTGCAGCCTTTGCCCAGTGTCCAGTGCAGCCTTTGCCCAGTGTCCAGTGCAGCCTTGCTCAGTGTCCAGTGCAGCCTTGCTCAGTGTCCAGTGCAGCCTTGCTCAGTGTCCAGTGCAGCCTTGCTCAGTGTCCAGTGCAGCCTTGCTCAGTGTCCAGTGCAGCCTTTGCCCAGTGTCCAGTGCAGCTTTGCCCAGTGCAGCCTTTGCCCAGTGTCCAGTGCAGCTTTGCCCAGTGTCCAGTGCAGCCTTTGCTAAGTGCAGCCTTGCCCCAGTTTTCAAAATTGGCGCCGCCGAGATCGCCGCAGAGACTAGGCGGAGCGGGGCGAACGCCGCCGAGAACGCAGGGAACGCAGGGACTGGGCGGAGCCGCCGCCGAGATACACATAGCCGAGTGTACTCGGCTATACTCGGCTTTTCTCGGCTCTGCTCACAGTCACGCCGAGTCCCGCCCCATGATGGACATATCACAGGTCCAATGGCGGGACTGGGCGTGACTGTGAGCAGAGCCGAGAAAAGCCGAGTATAGCCGAGTACACTCGGCTATGTGTATCTCGGCGGCGATCGCTGCGCTCCGCTCAGTCAGCGGAGATCGCCGGGATCAGTGGGTATCGGCGTATAACACGCACCCACGATTTTCCCCTGATTTTAAGGGGAAAAAATTGCGTGTTATACGCCGATAAATACGGTAATTTTGTAATAACATTTAAATTACAATATGACATGTGTCGCAATTGTATACACTATATTAGTTTTTTTTCCAATGGCGAATTTTGTTTCCTACGAAAGTGGAGTTAACTTATAACAGATTACATAGAGTTCTGCTTTAAAAAGGCCCGGTCACTTTGGCCATTCAGGGAAATGTTACAGTGTCTGCTTATAGCCCCCCCCCCCCCCAGCAAGGTATAGTTGGTTGCTCTATCGGAACAGGTCGTTCCGGTATGGTACAGCATGTGACCTGTGTGACACTTATCTGGTTTGGGCAGCTAATTATCAGGCCTGAACATTTTCACATGGGTGTCATCCACCCAAGTGAGGTCAGATACCATCTGACATGGGAACTTACCCATGGTAGACTTCTTCAGCAAGGAGGGGGTGAGAGTGTGTGGATAGGTTAGGATACATTGCAGGGGTCTTTTGGGCCATCAGCATACACCCGTCAGTTTGCCATAATTGCTCAGCTTGTAAGGATCTATTTGATACTATTTACTGGTGCTACAAACAGCATATCTCATACAGCCCAAGGAAACACTGTGGAAGCCTATTTAGACCATTATACACACGGACCACAGTAATCTAGTCACCTCCGTTTAATGGTACATACACTATAGCCTCACCACAGGATTTACCTAAATCATGGAGAGATCACTGGCCTGTGCCAGTTACCTTACCTGTGAAAATGGACTTTGTATCCTCTTTGCCACATACACATAGAGCAGGGTGTATTTTTTTATTTTTTTAACCATTTTTTTTTTCACCGCTTCCCTCATATAATCCGTAGATGAAGGCTTCAAAATAGCAATGCCCTTTGCGGAGCGTACATTAATCCAGGGCTTGACAAGTTTGCTTGGAATCTAGGAGCCAGCTAAAAAAGTTAGGAGCCAGGTTTTTTTTTTAACGACCGATGCGTGCAGAAGCGAACGCATACGTGAGTAGCGCCCGCATATGAAAGCGGTGTTCAAACCACACATGTGAGGTATCGCCGCGATCGGTAGAGCGAGAGCAACAATTCTAGCCCTAGACATCCTCTGTAACTTAAAACATGCAACCTGTAGAATTTTTTAAATGTCGCCTATAGAGATTTTACAGGGTAAAAGTTTGTCGCCATTCCACGAGCGGACGCAATTTTGAAGCGAGACATGTTGGGTATCAATTTACTCGGCGTAACATAATCTTTCACAATATAAAAAAATTTTGGCTAACTTTACTGTTGTCTTATTTTTTAATTAAAAAAAGTTTATTTTTTCCTCCAAAAAGTGCGCTTGTAAGACCGCTGCGCAAATACGGTGTGACAGAAAGTATTGAAATGACCGCCATTTTATTCTCTAGGGTGTTAGAATAAAAAAAAAATATATATATATATATATATATATATATATATATATATAATGTTTGGGGGTTAACTTCCAAGTAAAGGGAAGGAGATGGGCGGGCAGTGAAACAGGCAAGCATGGCTGGTTGTCTTGTCATACCAACGGCCACCACAAGAGGGCGCCAGATTACAGAATTAATCATAGGCCTGCAGAAGGCCGCAAAGCCGCGGTTTCAATCACCGGCCAGCACGGCCCAACGAGATCGCACGATCGCGGGGGGGCGCACGGAGACACAAGAAGCCTCAGGCGCCAGGTCGCTAGTTCTAGTCGCATTTGCGACCTGGCGCCCGGGTTTTGTCAAACCCTGCATTAATCTAAATCTACTTATTCTATTGTGACAGGTAGCAACAGGCATTGTGCATGGCTGCTTCAAATCAGCCCAGGTTGTCACTGACAACTCCAAACCCCACTAACCAGAAGGATCCAATCAGACCCGGGCAGGTGATTACTATGCCAGCCATGGGGCTTCATTTACAAATAAGCATTCAGCCAGCGGATGGCACTGCTGCCCTAAGATGGCAGTGTGCCACTTTTTTACATTTAATATGTTTTTTTTTGTTTTGACAAAATCAAAAGAGCAGAAGGAAAAAAAAGATAATTATCAGGGCTGTGGAAATTAATTAATAATTCCTCGATTAATCGATAAATTTTTTTGATCGATCAAAATTCTTTTGATCAGTAGTCACCTCTCCGCCGGCTTCCGGGTCTTCAGGGAGTTCCGTCAGAGATCCGGTGACGTCACGGACACGGGCGGGGCTTGCCGTGTCCATCTGAAGGGCTCCTTTGCTGTGCCTTCATATCTGCATGCCGGCGGGACCTTACTATCTGCCACACACAAAGGCTGTTACACTTCCCTCTATCACTTCCCTGTATCAACCTGGGATTCTACAGCCATCCACTTGGAGTTGTGATAGTTCCCTTCACGGGACATCTACATGATACTTAGCTACATGTTTTTATGACTGCTTTTGCTACCGTTTGGTATTACTCACACCATTTTTACAGTTTATGTAGCTACATCGATTTTATCTCCAGTGCAATATTTATTTTGTTACCTACTTGAAGACTATACAAGTTTTAATGCTATTCCCATCGAGCGCTGCCTTTGTGTGTTTTTTGTATCCTGCTGTCCATTTTTCCAGTGGTTGGTAGCTGCACTGGGAATCAGCCTGCTAGGAGATCGGCTAAAAGTAGTTGGATCTGTATGTGGGTTATAATTAATCAAAATTAGCTGATTAATCGATAAATAAAAAAAAAAAGAAGATTAATCGAACACGAAAATTTTAATCAGCAACAGCCCTAATTATACAAAACCAGTTGTGAAAGCCCAGGATACAGGGCAATAGAAAAGGCACATTAATGACAATTACAATGCACAGAATTTCACATTTGTCAGCCTATAATAAACACAGTGCAGGGTTTTTATTAAAAATATTTTTATTAAAACTAAATAAAAGCCTCACAGAATATTTTATGATTTTAGGTATGCAAACTAGTTACAGTCAAGCCCCTTCCATGTGGTGCCATTGCTGACAGCATGAAATGGGAAGGGGTTTTCTTTGTTAAAGCGGTTGAACCCGCAGATTTTTTTTTAAAACATGCAAGGCAAAAGGCATAATGAGCTAGTATGCAATGCATACTAGCTCATTATGAAATACTTACCTTCGGCAGGCGATCTCGGTCCACTCCTCGTCTCGCAGAGGGAGCCAACATTTTCCCTCGGCGTGTCTTACGGGAATCGTGGCTCTGGCGCGGTGAGTGGCCGGAGCTGCAATGTCGTCACTCCCACGCATGCGCGCGGGAGACTTATTTCCGGCAAGGTCCGGCAGCGTCTGCCGGAGCTTCATCCGGGCACTCAGAGCGCATGCGCCGCTGAAGTCAGCGGCTGCATGCAAAAGGGAATATCTCCTAAACCGTACAGGTTTAGAAAATATACCGTATTTATCGGCGTATAACACGCACTTTTTTCCCCTTAAAATCAGGGGAAAATCATGGGTGCGTGTTTTATGCCGATACTCTGCCGATTCCCCTGCTGAAACGAGCGAGCGGAGCCGAAGTACACTCGGCTTTACTCGGCTCCTCTCGCAGTCCCGCCCATCTCTGACTGCGCCGCTGACTTAGAGAAAGCCGAGTGTACTTCGGCTAGTCTCGGCTCCTCTCGCAGTCCTGCCCCTGACTGTGAGCAGAGCCGAGTCTAGCCGAAGTACACTTGGCTTTCTCTGTCAGCGGCGCAGTCAGTGGAGATGGGCGGGACTGCGAGAGGAGCCGAGTCTAGCCGAAGTACACTCGGCCCCGCTCGCTCCTCTCCACAGAAATCGGCGCCAAATTTAAAAAAACGCCGAGACTGACAAGGCTGCAAAGGCACTGGGCAAGGCTGCAGATGGACAGATGGACACTGGGCAAGGCTGCAGATGGACAGATGGACACCGGGCAGGGCTGCAGATGGACACTGGGCAAGGCTGCATGCTGCATTTAAATGTAAGTTTTTTTTCCTTGAATTTCCCTCCTAAACTTGGGGCGCGTGTTATACGCCGATAAATACGGTACTTTTTACCTACAGGTAAGCCTTATTATACAGTGGGGCAAAAAAGTATTTAGTCAGCCACCAATTGTGCAAGTTCTCCCACTTAAAAAGATGTGAGACGCCTGTAATTGTCATCATAGGTATACCTCAACTATGAGAGACAAAATGTGGAAACAAATCCAGACAATCACATTGTCTGATTTGGAAAGATTTTTTTTTGCAAATTATGGTGGAAAATAAGTATTTGGTCACCTAGAAACAAGCAAGATTTCTGTCTCTCACAGACCTGTATCTTCTTCTTTAAGAGGCTCCTCTGTCCTCCACTCATTACCTATATTAATGGCACCTGTTTGAACTTGTTATCAGTATAAAAGACACCTGTCCACAACCTCAAACAGTCACACTCCAAATTCCACTATGGTGAAGACCAAAGAGCTGTCGAAGGACACCAGAAACAAAATTGTAGACCTGCACCAGGCTGGGAAGACTGAATCTGCAATAGGCAAGCAGCTTGGTGTGAAGAAATCAACTGTGGGAGCAATAATTAGAAAATGGAAGACATACAAGACCACTGATAATCTCTCTCGATCTGGGCGTCCACGCAAGATCTCACCCCGTGGGGTCAAAATGATCACAAGAACGGTGAGAAAAAAAATCCCAGAACCACACGGGGGGACCTAGTGAATGACCTGCAGAGAGCTGGGACCAACGTAACAAAGGCTACCATCAGTAACATACTATGCCGCCAGGGACTCAGATCCTGCAGTGCCAGACGTGTCCCCCTGCTTAAGCTAGTACATGTCCGGGCCCATCTGAGGTTTGCTAGAGAGCATTTGGATGATCCAGAAGAGGATTGGGAGAATGTCATATGGTCAGATGAAACCAAAGTAGAACTGTTTGGTAGAAATACAACTCGTCGTGTTTGGAGCAGAGAGAATGCTGAGTTGCAACCAAAGAACACCATACCTACTGTGAAGCATGGGGGTGGCAACATCATGCATTGGGGCTGTTTCTCTGCAAAGGGAACAGGACGACTGATCCATGTACATTAAAGAATGAATGGGGCCATGTATCGTGAGAATTTGAGTGCAAACCTCCTCCCATCAGCAAAGGCATTGAAGATGAAACGTGGCTGGGTCTTTCAGCATGACAATGATCCCAAACCCACCGCCCGGGCAGCGAAGGAGAGGCTTCGTAAGAAGCATTTCAAGGTCCTGGAGTGGCCTAGAGAGTCTCCAGATCTCAACCCCATAAAAAACCTTTGGATGGAGTTGAAAGTCCGTGTTGCCCAGCAACAGCCCCAAAACTGCTCTAGTGGAGATCTGCATGGAGGAATGGGCCAACATACCAGCAACAGTGTGTGACAACCTTGTGACTTACAAAAAAATGTTTGACCTCTGTCATTGCCAACAAAGGATATAAAACAAAGTATTGAGATGATACTTTTGATATTGACCAAATACTTATTTTCCACCATAATTTGCAAAACAAAATATTTCCAAATCAGACAAATGTGATTGTCTGGATTTGTTTCCACATTTTGTCTCTCATAGTTGAGGTATACCTATGGTGACAATTACAGGCCTCTCTCATCTTTTTAAGTGGGAGAACTTGCAGAATTGGTGGCTGACTAAATACTTTTTTGCCCCACTGTAGGCTTACCTGCAGGCAAAAGTGAAAAAGAAGACTTTACTACGGCTTTAAGTAATGCCCTTTTATAATCAACTGTCAGCCGGACACCTGTTAAACCACTTGCCCACTGGGCACTTGGACCCCCTTCCTAACCAGACCAATTTTCAGCTTTCGATGCTCCCACATTTTGAATGACAATTACTCAGTCATGCAACACTGTACCCATATGAAACTTGTCCTTTTCTTCCACACAGATGGAGCTTTCTTTTGGTGGTATTTGATAACCTCTGAGTTTTTTATTTTTGGCGCTATAAAATGAAAAAAAGGCTGAATTTTCTTTTTTACAAAATTAAGCATTTTTCATTTTTGATATAAAATTTTGCAAATTAGTAATTTTTCTTCATAAAATTTTGGCCAAAATGTATACTGCTACATATCTTTGATCAAAAAGAACCCAAATCAGTGCAAGTTATTTGGTCTTTGTGAAATTTATAGAGTGGTGCCAATCATTGAAAATTGATCACAACTGATGATGTACTGACGGCCTATAATTTCTTGAGACCCTAACATGCCAGGACAGTACAAATACCCCCCAAATGACCACTTTTTGGAAAGTAGGCAGTCCAAGGAATTTAGTAAGGGGCATGGCAAGTTTTTTTGAAGTTGTGATTTTTTCCCACAATTCTTTGCAAAATTAAGATTTATTTATTCACAAAATTGTCATATTAACAAGTTATTTCTCTCACACAGCATATGTATACCACAAATTACACCCCAAAATACATTCTGCTACTCCTCCTGAGTATGGCAATACCATATGTGAGAGACTTTTACACAGCCTGGCCACATACAGAGGCCCAACATGCAGGGAGCCCCAATAAGCGTTCTAGGAGCAGAAATTACACATATAATAATTTCTAGACTACCTCTTACACTTTTGATGGTCCTGGAGCACCAGGACAATGGAAAGTTTTGGAAAAATAGGATTTTTGTACTCACCGTAAAATCCATTTCTCTGACGTCCATGGACTGACACAGCTGGATACTGTAAACGTGTGGGTATATGTCCCTGCTCGCAGGAGAAGATCTAGGCAGAATGTTAGATGTTAAAACATTCTAGAACAAACCAGAGCTGAACAGCCCCGCCCAGGGGGCGGTCCCTCCGGACATTACCCTCCCACCTGCAGCTAGCAGACCTCAGTTCGTAACAAAGCAGTACAAACTTTAAAAGGAAGGGTGGGTGCTGTGTTAGTCCATGGACGTCAGAGAAATGGATTTTACGGTGAGTACAAAAATCCTATTTTCTCTTATCGTCCATGGACTGACACAGCCGGATACTGTAAACGTGTGGGACGTCCCAAAGCAGTATCGGGTGGGAGCGGTAGCAAAGGAACAACCAAAACTTCACTCCAAACAAGCAGAGCTCCTCAACGGAGGAGTTGCGACATTAAACAGCGGCCTGCAATGCTTTGCGGCCGAAGGGAGCATCCGAAGATGCAGCCACATCAACCTTATAAAATCTTGAAAAGGTATGAACGGACGACCAGGTCGTCGCCTTGCACACTTGTGCCACCGACGCTTTATGTCGGAAGGCCCGGGAAGCACCAATTGCCTTGGTGGAATGCGCCGCAACCCGGAAAGGGAGGCGCCCGCTCCTTAAGGGCATAGGCCTGTATGACGGTGTGCCTGATCCACCTAAAGACGGTGGCAGACGACACCGCTCGGCCCTGTTTTGGACCAGACACAGATTTCCGAATGGAAACAGTAGCAGACAGGTACACTCGTAAGACTTGTACCCATCTTAATGTATGAAGCGCAAACTCTCAGGGATGCGATGGGTGAGGACACAAGGACGGAAGAACAATGACCTTCTTAAGGTGAAAGGCCAAGACCATCCTTTAGAAAAGAAGGATGGTCGTGGGCGCAACACCAACATATCCTTATGGAGGACCAAGTAAGGCGACTTGCCGGACAAGGCCAGCAACTCAGACACCCATCTAACCAAAGCAATGGCCACTAAGGCCAACTTCCGGGACAAGGTCAAGAGAGGATTCTCTCTGTTATTCTCAAAAGGGATGTTCTTGGAGAACCGAGATGCATCAAAATCAGATCCCAAGTAGGGAGAGGAGGCTTGACAGGGGGATCACATGGCGAACCCCCTGCGCAAAAGGTGCTAATCAAGGAATGGCCAGGTAGCGGTCATTGAAAAAGACAGCCCGGGCCGAAATCCGACCCTCAAAAAAGGTATGCAAGGCCAGCTTTTGGGTCACACCACGCTGTAAGAACAGCAAAATCCTGGGAACGGAATACATCTGAGGATGCCACTCAAGTTCCTCGCACATAGCGATGTAAGCCTTCCAGGTACGGTGAGATATCTTTCTGGAGGAAGATTCCCGTGTCAACAACATAGAAGAGATGACCGAATACGAGAGAACTCGGTCCTTCAGCACCTGGCTTTAAACAGCCATGCCATTAAAGCCAAGGACTGTAAAGCAGGATGAAGTATGGGATCATGAGACAGAAGGTCCACCCCAATAGGCCGTCGCCAGGAATGTCTGCGACTAGCCGAAGTAGATCGGCGTACCAATTTTGCCGTTCCGGAGCACTGGAATGGCCTCAGCCCCTACTCTGTGAAGCCGGCGAGGCAACAACAGTAGCCGAGGGTAAGCATATATCAGGTGATACTGCCCCCACGGGCGTCTGACGCGTCCGCCCAGGGGTCCCTGGACATGACCACGATCTTGCCACCTTGCGAGTGAGTCGAGAGGCCACAAGGTCCACTTCCGGTGCCCCACCTCCGGTAAAGAAGGTGGAAACACCTCCGGATGCAAGGACCCTTTGCCTGCAATGCACACGGCCGACAGGACAGTCTTGCAGCGAGATGTATGAAAATCCCAAAGAGACTCCGCAATGTATCGGAGAAGGGAGGCCCCCGTGTACAGGGTGCCTCAAATGTTGGCCAATAAAGGCAACTTGACGGAACTTCCCTAGAAACTCGGTCAGAGGACTAGTACCTCAGCCTCCACAGGTGGCGCAAACCCACCCCGGGCACAGAGACCCTAAAGGCTAAAGCAGTTGTAGTGCACCTGCTAGACGACTGATGGTTGAAGCAGAGGCTTTTGCCCAGTCATTGAGCTATAAAAAATGCCAGAGACGCAGCCACTAACGGGCGTAACGCTAACCCCAACCTGGCGAACACAGTCCAAGCCAGCGCTTCTGATCACCACTGAAAGCAGGTGGAAAGTGATACCCCTGAAACCAGGGATCCTTGTGACAATGCTCCATCCAGCAGCTACCCATGGATAGGTGCCGATTGTGCAAACACATAGTTTATACTATGTATTGCGTCAAACTCACAAATGGAGAGTGTGGGAGGAAACCCACCCAGCCACAAAGAGCATAATACCACCACATACGGCGTATGTAGTTTAGTATTTGTGGATAAATCTATTAAACACGTATATACTGTGCCAGCGACGAAGGCGCGCACATCATCGGGGCCTGGACGTAAACCAGCCACGCAGATTGCGTACACAACCGTGTAGGTATGTTAGCCTGCGAATAAACAAATTGCACATGTTTATACTGTGCATAGCGCTGAGAATGCGCACACCATTGGAACGCAGGGGAGAAACCTGAGCACCCGGATGAAACCCATGCAGACTGCATGCGCATACCGTGTATGGTATTATAGTATGTGCGCTAAACATTTTGCACAAGCCCATGTGTGCATAGCACCGAAGGCGAGCACACTGTTGGCGCGTGGGAGGAACCGAAGTACCCCACGCATACTCAGAGAATGCAATACCTACAGCTACTGTAAATGTATTTAGTGTAGTGTATAGGGGTGCAACGGATCAAAAAATTCACGAATCGGATCGATCCTCGGATCAGAGCCACGGATCGGATCATTTTCGGATCGGCAAAAAAAAAAATTACTAATATCCACGTCACCCCCCCCCACTGTAATATCCACAATCTTCCCCCAGTAATATCCACAATCTTCCCCCAGTAATATCCACAATCTTCTCCTGTATGTAATATCCACAATCTCCCCCAGTAATATCCACAATCTTCCCCCAGTAATATCCACAATCTTCCCCTGTATGTAATATCCACAATCTTCCCCTGTATGTAATATCCACAATCTCCCCCAGTAATATCCACAATCTTCCCCTGTATGTAATATCCACAATCTCCCCCAGTAATATCCACAATCTTCCCCTGTATGTAATATCCACAATCTCCCCCAGTAATATCCACAATCTCCCCCAGTAATATCCACAATCTTCCCCTGTATGTAATATCCACAATCTTCCCCTGTATGTAATATCCACAATCTCCCCCAGTAATATCCACAATCTCCCCCAGTAATATCCACAATCTTCTCCTGTATGTAATATCCACAATCTCCCCCAGTAATATCCACAATCTTCCCCCAGTAATATCCACAATCTTCCCCTGTATGTAATATCCACAATCTTCCCCTGTATGTAATATCCACAATCTCCCCCAGTAATATCCACAATCTTCCCCTGTATGTAATATCCACAATCTCCCCCAGTAATATCCACAATCTTCCCCTGTATGTAATATCCACAATCTCCCCCAGTAATATCCACAATCTCCCCCAGTAATATCCACAATCTTCCCCTGTATGTAATATCCACAATCTTCCCCTGTATGTAATATCCACAATCTCCCCCAGTAATATCCACAATCTCCCCCAGTAATATCCACAATCTTCCCCTGTATGTAATATCCACAATCTCCCCCAGTAATATCCACAATCTTCCCCTGTATATAATATCCACAATCAACCCCCCTATGTAATATCCACAGTCTCCCCCAGTAATGGGCATCTCCCCCACTTACCAGTCTCTCCCGCCGGCCAGTTCAAATCCACGAGCAGCGAGGGGTGATGACGTCACAAGGCGGCCGCCGCCCCCGGGTGTACCAAGATGGCCGCGGCTCCGGAGCTAGGCCGAAGCCGCGGCCTTTCCTAAGGCCGAGGCCGCGGATCGCGGTGTGTGCCGATCCGAACGGGGTGACCCGTTCGGATCACGGATCGTCACCGATCCGTTGCACCACTAGTAGTGTATAGACATAATGTGTATGTTTACACCGTGTATTGCACCAAAGGCATGCATGTCATGTAGCGTGGGCGGAAACCCACGCAGACTGCATACGCATACCGTGTAGGTATTATAGTGTGTGTGCTAAACATTTTAGCTCATGTGTGCATAGCACCGAAGGCGCGCACACCGTTGGCGCGTGGGAGGTACTGAAGTACCCCACGCATACTCAGAGAATGCAATACCTACAACTACTGTGAATGTATTTAGTGTAGTGTATAAACATAATGTGTATGTTTACATTGTGTATTGCACCAAAGGCATGCATGTCATGTAGCGTGGGCGGAAACCCACGCAGAGTGCAAAGACATACCGGGTAGGTATGTTAGTATGTGGATATCCAATCGCACAAATTTAGACTGTGCATAGCGCCGAAGCGCCCATACCAATGGAGTGTGGGAGGAAACCGGAGTAACCGAAGGAAAACCACACAGACTGCCTACACATACCGTGTAGGTATTATAGCATGCGTGATAAACATTGAACATGTTTAACTGTGCAGAAGGCCAAAGGCGCACATACCGTCAGCGCGTGGGAGGAAACCGGAACACTCGGAAGAACTCCACGCAGACAGCACACAGATACCGTGTAGGAATGATAGCATGTGAATCAACATACTGCACGTTTATGCTGTGCATTTTCATTGGCGCGTGGGGGGAAACCGGAGTACCCGGAGGAACCCCACGCAAACAGTATACTCATACTGTAAACATGTATAATATGTGCAATAAACATATTGAACATGTCTATACTGTGCAGAGAGCTGAAGCGCACATACCATGAGAGTGCGGGAGGACACCGGAGCCCCCGCCAACCCAGAGAGTATAATACATACATATACTGTGAATGTATCTGGAGTCGTGCATAAACATATTTTGTACGTTTATATCATGTATGGCACTGAAACACAGCATTGGAACGTGGGGACAGCCACGCAGACACAGAGACCAATAACACATACATACACTGTGAATGTATGCAGTGTAGAGGTATAGGATGAGTTAAATTATGGCACAGAGGCGCATAATCTTCTCTGTATCATTCCAACCTGCTTGACTGTGCTGCTGAAGCAGCATGCAGGTAACAGGTAACCTCTGATCCTCAGACCGTGTGTCTGTCAGAGCTCAAATCATTCCCCAGGAAATAGCAGGAAATGTTACCTCAGGTATCACACATAAGGCTCACAGGGACTACAGACATAAATGAATAAAGTCCTCCCTCATCCATGCTGCTCTTGAGGCAGTGTGAGGAAAACAGTGAGGAAACTGTGTAAAAGAAAAGCTTGTCACAGCAATTCCAGCCTGAGAGTGTTTCTCACATCAATGAGATCACTTACAAGCGCCCTGTCATTCACTGACACAGAACTGGAGTCTTCCTCACAAGGGAATGTCCTGTTCATAAACATTAAATATTCAGAGGTCGGGTCCTGAGCATAGTAGCTAGGCCCATATCTGACTCAGAGCACCCCTTCAGTAAAGATTTTTGTGGGGGGAGGGGGTTTATAGCTCCTTTTGCTCGCATACCGCTTCCATTCTGACAGGAATTATTCCAGGACTGCTGACAACTGGTCCATAAGGACCGCAGGTGCAGGAAACATATGAACATGTTTAACTGTGCAGCACTGCCAGTTGCCCCAGGCAAGTGTGGAGAGCAGGTGTATCAGACTCCAGAACGCCACCCTCTGAGACCTTATATACTATACAGTGAATATACAGTCCACCCACTGGCTACGCTGAGGAGGGGATACCCGGGAGGACCCACCAACCCTTAAGGACAGCTCAGTCTGTGAGGAGATTGTGAGGGGATTCGCACCGCCGCCAGAAATAAATGCGCGGCGGCCACAAGAAAATGGCCGCAGCTATAACTGCGCCACTGAACGCCAAGATGGCCACCGAGCGCGAAATTCAAAGCTCTAATGCGTGCCAATGGCGCACGCAATAATCACCTCACACACCAGAAAAAAATGCAGACATGAGCGCCCAGCCAGGCCAGAGTGACCCCCAAGCACCCCACAGCACAGCACCAGTACAGGGTGCAGAGAGCAGCATAACAGGGGGGAGACAGGGAGAAACCCCCACACACAGAAACACAGCCAGCATGTACTCACCTGCAGTAGGAGAGACTACTTACCCGTCCCTTTCAGGGACCCACTGGCTTGTTTCAGACAGACCTATCACAGAGTCGTACTGCGTAGCTGTCGGCCTGGTCCACCGCGAGAGATACAGTCAGTCAAGTACTGTTCAATCTTGAGAGGACCGCGGGAGCATGAAAGCAACCCGGCCACCCCTGGAGTCATGGGGTATGTCGTGAACTTTTGTTGTGCCGGCGATTTTGTGCACCATAAGAATGATCATAGTTCCACCGCTTGATCGTTCTTATAGGCGGCGGGAGGGGACACTCCCCCCCCCTCCCGCCGCTATCCGGTGCTTCTCCGGGCTCTCCCATGCCATCGGGGACCCGGAGAGAATCGTCCGGCGCCGGTGGTGGGTCACGTGACGAGCATAGAGATGACTGGTGACCAGATGGTCACCAGTCATCTCTATGACCGTCGGAGGCCCGGGCGCGATGTGATGACATCACGCCCGGGTCCTCAGATGTAAACAAAGCCGCCATTGCGGCTAGTAAGTATGAGATCAGTGAATTTTTTTTCACGATCTCATGCTTTCCAGCCTGGAGGAGAGATTTGGGGTCTTATTGACCCCGCATCTCTCAATAAAGAGGACCTATCACACACATTCCTATTACAAGGGATGTTTACATTCCTTGTAATAGGAATAAAAGTGATTTAAAAAAAAATATAAGGAAAATAAGTGTAAAAAAAAAAATAAAAAAAATAAGTAAAATAAATAATAATAAAAAAAATTAAAACGCCCCTGTCCCCGGTAGCTCGCGATCAGAAGGCGAACGCACACGTAAGTCCCGCCCACATATGTAAACGTCGTTCAAACCACATATGTGAGGTATCGCCACGTGCGTTAAAAAATAAAATACAATTTAAAGCGTCGCCTATGGAGATTTTTAAGTACCGAAGTTTGGCGCCATTCCATGAGTGTGCGCAATTTTAAAGCGTGACATGTTGGGTATCTATTTACTCGGCGTAACATCATCTTTCATATTTTCCCCCAAAATTGGGCTAACTTTACTGTTTTGTTATTTTTTAATTCATGAAACCATTTTTTTTCCCAAAAAAGGCGTTTGAAAAATTATTGCGCAAATACCGTGCAAGAAAAAAAAGTTGCAATGACCGTCATTTGATTCCCTAGGGTGTCTGCTAAAAAAACATATATAATGTTTGGGGGTTCTGAGTAATTTTCTAGCAAAAGAATGATAATTTGTACATGTAGGAGAGAAGTGCCGGGATAGGCCCGGTTTTGAGGTGGTAAAAAAAGCCCGGTGTTGAAGTGGTTAAAGTGCATCAACAAACAAAATTGCAACGGCAAACCCTTTCTCTAACTGCAAAGTCAGTGTGCAACAAAGATTGTTAACCACTTAAGCCCCGGACCAGAGGTGTTTTTACAATTTGGCACTGCGCTGCTTTAACTGGAAATTGCGCGGACATACAATGTTGTACCCAGACGGAATTTGCGTCCTTTTCTTCCCACAAATAGAGCTTTCTTTTAATGGTATTTGATTGCCTCTGCGATTTTTTTTTTTTTGCGATATAAAACGGAAAAAGACCGAAAACTTTGAAAAAAAAAAAAAAAAAAAAGATATTTTCTACTTTTTGTTATAAGAAAAATCGAATAAACTCAATTTTAGTAATACATTTAGGCCAAAATGTATTCAGCCACATGTCTGTAGTAAAAAAATAAATAAATAAAAAAAATGTCAACAAGCGTATATTTATTGGTTTGCGCAAAAGTTATAGCGTCTACAAACTAGGGTACATTTTCTGGAATTTACACAGCTTTTAATTTATGACTGCCTATCTCATTTCTTGAGGTGCTAAAATGTCAGGGCAGTACAAAACCCCCCCAAATGACCCCATTTTGGAAAGTAGACACCCCAAGGAAATTGCTGAGAGGCATGTTGAGCCCATTGATTTTTTTTTTTTGTCCCAAGTGATTGAATGACAAAAAAAAATAAAAAATAAAAAAATACAAAATGTTGTCACTAAATGATAGATTGCTCACACATGCCATGGTTATATGTGGAATTGCACCCCAAAATACATTTTGCTGCTTCTTCTGAGTATGGGGATACCACATGTGTGGGACTTTTTAGGAGCCTAGCCGCGTACGGGACCCCGAAATCCAAGCACCGCCTTCGGGATTTCTAAGGGCGTAAATTTTTGATTTCACTCCTCAATACCTATCACAGTTTCCAAGGCCATAAAATGCCAAAATAGCAAAAAAAAAACAAATGACCCCATTTTGGAAAGTAGACACCCCAAGCTATTTGCTGAGAGGCATGGTGAGTATTCTCATTTGTTTTTGAAAATGAAGAAAGAAAATATATATATATATATATATTTTTTTTTTTTTTTCTTTTTCTTTTTTCAATTTTCAAAACTTTGTGACAAAAAGCAAGATCTGCAAAATACTCACCATACCTCTCAGCAAATAGCTTGGGGTGTTTACTTTCCAAAATGGGGTCATTTGGGGGGGTTTTGTGCCAGCTGGGCATTCCATGGCCTCCGAAACTGAGATAGGCAGTGAGGAGTGAAATCAAAAATTTACACCCTTAGAAAGCCTGAAGGCGGTGCTTGGTTTTTGGGGTCCTGTACGCGGCTCCCAAAAAGTCTCACACATGTGGTATCCCCGTACTTAGGAGAAGCAACAGAATGTATTTTGGGGTGTAAATCCACATATGCCCATGGCATGTTTGAGCAATATATCATTTAGTGACAACTTTGTGCAAAAAAAATAAAAATAAAAATGTATTTTTTCCGCAACTTGTCAACATATAAAATATTCCATGGACTCGACATGCCTCTCAGCAAATAGCTTGGGGTGTCTACTTTCCAAAATGGGGTCATTTGGGGGGGTTTTGAACTGTCCTGGCATTTTATGCACAACATTAGGAATAGAGGTCGACCGATATGGGTTTTTCTCTGGCCGATGCCGATATTTAGAAATTGGGGCGGCCGATGGCCGACATATGATGCCGATTTTTGTGGCCGATATATTAGGCCGATTTAAAAAAAATAAAAAAAAACACACACACACACACACACACACACACACACACACAACAACCTCACCCACTCCACTCCTTCCCGCTTACTCCTGTCACTCTAGCACACACTTGATGTCCTCAGTACAGATGGCACTAGCAGGTGGCACTGGTTTGGAACTGGCAGGTGGCACTGGTTTGGAACTGGCAGGTGGCACTGGTTTGGAACTGGCAGGTGGCACTGACAGATGGCACTGATTGGCAGCAGGTGGCACTGGTTTGGAACTGACAGATGGCACTAGTTTGGGACAGATGGCACCGATTGGCAGTGGCACTTGCAACTGGTTGGCACTGGCAGGTGACACTGATTGGCGGTGGCAGTGGCGGATGACACTGGCTGGCAGTGGCGGATGACACTGGCTGGTGGCACTGGCTGGGGGCACTGATTTGCAGTGGCACTGGCAGGTTTCACACTAAGCCGAGTGTAACGAACTGTGTGAAACTGTCAACAGAGAGGAGAGAGAGAGCTGTCAGAATTGAGCTCTATGTGGGGGTGGGCGGGACCCAGCAGCTAAATTACACCAGCCAATGATTGGGCTGCTTTAGAAAGGGGGCGGGGCCACATACACGTAGCGGCCCGCCCAGATACCATCCAATTGGCTGGTGTAATATATCTGCTGGGTCCCGCCCACCCCGGCCATGTCCCGCCCATCCCCGACATAGAGCTGACAGCTCCTCTCTCTGTTACTTGCAGTTTCACACACACAGCGCAGTGCTTGATGCTGCTGGAGCCGCTGAGTGTGGAGAAGGGAGGAGGTAGGGCAGCCAGTGTAAAATATCGGCCCAGTTTTGATAATAATCAGCCGATGCCGATTTATCAAAAAATGCCCAAATATCGGCCGATATATCGGTCAACCTCTAATTAGGAAGCTTATGTCACACATCATCCACTCTTCTAACCACTTGAAGACAAAGCCCTTTGACACTTTTTGTTTACATGAAAACATTTTTTTTTTTGCAAGAAAATTACATTGAACCCCCAAACATTATATATTTTTTTTTAACGCAAAGGCCCTACAGATTAAAATGGTGGGTGTTGCATTTTTTTTTTCCAGACAGTATTCGCCTTTGCGCAAGAGCAGAGCGGGACAGGGGTGTTTTTTTTTTTATTATTATTACATTTTGCTTTTTTATTTTATTTTTAAACTGTTCCTTCCATATTTTTTTTTTATCTTTTTTATTGTTATCTCAGGGAATGTAAATATCCCCTATGATAGCAATAGGTAGTGACAGTTACTCTTTTTTTTGAAAAAACTGGGGTCTATTAGACCCTAGATCTTTCCTCTGCCCTCAAAGCATCTGACCACACTAAGATCGGTGTGATAAAATGCTTTCCCAATGGCGCTTTTTATATCCGGAGGGGGGGGGCGGACATTCCCTCCCCTGCTTGTAAAAGCAGTCCAGAGGCTAATTAGCCGCTAGAATTGCTTTTACATGAAAGCCGGCCGCTGGCTGAAAAGAATTATACCAAGATGATACCTAAACCCGCAGGCCATTCAAAGTCCAGCAACATACCAGTACGTTGCTGGTCCTTGTTAGACATGTATTGTAATCTTTTTTTTCATGCAGCCTGTTGGCTGAACGAAAAAAAAAGAGACTGATCGGTGGGTATGCCCACCATTAGAATACCTCCCTTCATTCAGCCACTTCTAATGATGGGCATACATGCACCATTTATATATGCCGAAGCATGGGGGCATCCTCCCGCAAAAGTTATACCGCGTACACACGGTCAGACTTTTCCACGGGCAAGCCTCCGTCGGAATTTCGACCATATGTACGAGGCATTAGGAGCAAAAATCGCTCCTCCGCCCCATGCTTCGGCATATATGCTCTTTTTTTTTTTTCTAACTGTGGTGGTGAAATCACCTCCTACAGCACTGGAGTCGCAGGGATCAGGCCTGTCTCTGCGAACGCTGCAGTTATGTGTGTTGTGTTTTGTAAGTGACAGTGATCGATCGATACTGCACTTGGGTGGCCTGGGCTGGACGGAGGGGCAAAACGCAGGTGCTAGCAGGTATCTGGGCTGATCCCGCTAACACTGCGTTTTTGGGAACCCTAAACTGCTGGGTACGCTAGTATAGATCTGATCAGATCAGATATTGATCTGTTCAGATACTATACCACTAAGGGAGGTGTATGCTTTGCGCGTGGGTGTTAGCGTTACTGGCACAAACCTGATGCTGCCTGGGGTGTGACGCAGACCCTCTCTGACACTAAAACCTAATTGATATCACCCGCCGGGCGATCAGGGGGTTAAACCTTTATTGGGTTATATACGGCAGGTGCCCTGACACTATAAAAAGCAAACTAACTAACCAGCGTCACCCGTAACACTTACAGTGATTACTGGTGAAAGGGTTAACTAGGGGCAATCAGGGGGTTAAAACCTTTATTAGGTAATATATGGGGGTACCTGACGCTATATAAAAACCTGACGGGGAACCTAAATAACAAAATAACTAACTGGCTAACCAGTGTCACCAGTGACACTTATACGGTGATCACTGGTGAAAAGGTTAACTCTAGGGGCAATCAGGGGGTTAAAACCTTTATTAGATAATATATGGGGGTACCTGACGCTATAAAAACCTGGCAGCGAACCTAAAAAAATAACTGACTACCTAGCGGCACCAGCATACCTAATACAGCGATCAGAAAAACGATCGCTTAGTGACACTGGCAAAAGGGGGTGAAAGGGTTACCTGGGTGGCGATCAAGGGGTTAAACCTTTATTAGGAAATATATGGGGGTACCTGACGCTATAAAAACCTGGCGGCGAACCTAAAAAAATAACTGACTACCTAGCGGCATCACCGACGCTAATACAGCGATCAGGAAAAAACGATCGCTTAGTGACAGTGGTGCTGGGGGGTGAAAGGGTTACCTGGGGGGCGATCAAGGGGTTAAACCTTTATTAAGGGGGGGGAGGTTAGGGGGCTACCCTGGACCTAAAGGGACCTACACTAACTGCCCTGACACTTTTACAGTTACAAATGTCACTGTTTGCAGTGATCATTTATTTACTGATCACTGCAATCAGTGACAATGTGGCTGGGGGGTGATCTGGGGGTGACTGGGGGGGGGGGGGCGATCGTGTTCCTATGTGTGCCTATGTGTTAGTGTAGTGTTTGTGCACTAACCTGACATCTTCTCTCCACGGCGCTCGGTATATGTGAGCGCCGCAGGGAGAGATAACATCACTTCCTCTGCCTGTGTTTACATTACACAGGCAGAGGAAGCATTTCATTCGCCGGGAGCGATCGTGAGGGGGTGGCCAGAAACCAATGGCCGTCCCCTCATCACAGATCGCTCCCGGAGCGATACCGACCGCTCACTGTACCGGAGGGGGGTCCGATCGGACCCCCCACCCATAGGAAGGCAGTCACGTACAAGTACGCGATTGTGCCTGTCCGTGCCATTTTGCCGACGTATATATACAGTGAGCGGTCGTTAAGTGGTTAAACATCCAAATTATTAATACTGTATTTGGATTTAGCTAATAAAACAAAAAATCCTGAGGTTACTCTTAGTTGAATTGAACTGTGCTCGTGCCTCACTGTGCCCAATGCCCCACTGTGCCCATGCTTCAATCACTGTGCCCGTACCTGATGCAGATTTTCATGGGATACGGCTTTTACTGCTACACCAGCGGCCATTCCAGTATTCAAAAGCCGCGCCTCCTCCTCGTCTGTGATAGGCGGAACACTCAATTTCCCAGCATTCAGTGTTACGCCTATCACGGACATCCGCTCATCCTCATAACACAGACGAGGATGTCCGTGATAGGCTGAACACTGCCTGCTGTAAAATTGAGTGTTTCACCTATCACAGACGACGAGGACTCGGGAGGCGTGGCTTTTGAACACTGCAATAGCCGCCGTCTGTCTGCATGACACGCTGATCAGGTAGGCAGACGGTGGCTTGTGGTTGGTTAGTGTTACATTACATCTACTTGCTGCGGCGAGTAGATGTAATTGGGGTAACGCCGCCCAGTGCCATTCCGGACATGCCCCCTGCCCCCTGCAGCCCTGCTACGGAAACTCTGAAGGAAAAAAAAAAAAAAAATGTAAAATCGATTTTCTTCAAATCTGAATCGATTTAAACTCAAAACTCGATTCAAGATTAAAATCGATTTTTTTGGAGGAATTGCAATCAGAAGGGAACAACAATGCATATATGCTGTGAGTGCCCAAAAATAAAAGAGTATTGGGAGGAAATTCTACACAGAAGACATAACTGGCGAGAAGCTCCCACAAAACCCTTGGACATGTTTGTTCCACGGAACAAACATGAAAAAGAAACAATATGAAAGAACCCTGGTTCCGTTGCTGCTTAATGCGGCAAAGGGACTAATCCCAAAAAAATGGCTAGAAAAACAACAAAACCGTCAATAAAAGAGTAGATACAACGAATAGACTACGTAGCTGAAATGGAATACCTTGGCTGTGGAGAGCAGGGAGGAGATGAAATATACAGAGCAAAAATGGGAGAAATGGAGAGTCTTCAAATTGTCAGACACATATGTACAGGGAATGACTGAATTAGACAGATGATAAGATAAAATTGGTAGAAAGGTAGGGAGATCAGGGGAGGGGTTGGGGGGAGGGGAGAGAGTAACGGGAAAGGGGGGATAGGGGGAACGGGAAATAGAAGATGGGAAAGGGGGGGGGGGGGGGGGAATGAAAAAAAAATAAAAAGATTCAAAACGATTTTTTTCCCAGCCCTACCTTAATGCATAGAATGCATTAAGGTGAAAAAACTTTTACCTTTACAACCCCTTTAAAGAGACATGCATGAGCCATGGATGGAGCAGTAAAGAGACATGCATGAGCCATGGATGGAGCAGTAAAGAGACATGCATGAGCCATGGATGGAGCAGTAAAGAGACATGCATGAGCCATGGATGGAGCAGTAAAGAGACATGCATGAGCCATGGATGGAGCAGTAAAGAGACATGCATGAGCCATGGATGGAGCAGTAAAGAGACATGCATGAGCCATGGATGGATGGATGGATGGATAACACATGTATGAGCCATGGATGGATGAGCCAGGAATGGAACATGGATGGATGAGACATATATGAGCCATGGATGGATGAGACATATATGAGCCATGGAAGACATATGTATGAGCCATGGATGGATGAGACATGTACGAGCCATTGATGGAGCATGGATGATCCATGGCTTGGCACAGATCAGCGCTGTGGGAACTTCAGATTCAGACCACAGCACTGCCGCACCCGGCTCCTCCCCCCCTCTCCTCACACACTGGACCAATCGGTGTGAGGAGAGGGGAGGAGCTGAACAAGCTCCGGTTTGTTTACAAGTGATCACGCCGTCATGGGGCCTGTGGACCACGGCTAAAGAAATCGGTGGAGAGGCGGGGCAAATATCTCAGTGAGGGGCAGAGCCAATGGTGGGGGGCAGCAAAATAAGGTTTCGACTAGGGTGTCCAAAATCCTTGCACCAGCCCTAGGTAGAAGGCCTGAGGTTTTTGAGAGGGTCAAGGCAAAGAACACAGTGCCCATCCTATTCATTGGCTCCTATAGAGGTAGTGCTACACACGGCACCGATTATTTTTTTTTGTGGTGAGGGGAGTTGCGCGGTGTAAACATCCACACATTGTAGCATTCCACCTTAGAGCGGTTGTATACCCAAAAAAAAAAACAGTAAGGCAAAGGCATAATGAGCTAGTATGCTCCGCACACCAGCTAATTATGAAATACTTACCTTAGAAAGAAGCGTCGGTATCGCATCCCAGTCGCTGATGAAGGAGCTGACATTTCCACTCTGCGCTTCTTCCAAGTTCGCGGTGATGGCACTGTGAGTGGCTGGAGCCGCGATTCAGTCACTCCCTCATATGTGCCCGGAAGTCCAATTTCTGGGAAGGAGCTCCAATTTTTCGGCAGCATCCGCCGGACCTCCAGAACGCATGCGCCGCTGACGTCAGAGTCTGTATGCGAGGTGAAGATCTCCTAAACTATACAGGTTTAGGAGATATTCATTTTACAGGTAAGCCTTATTATAGGTCTTATTATAGGCTTACCTGTAGGTGCAAATGTGCTAAAGGGGTATACAACTACTTTAACGCAGCATTACGGTGTGAGCAGGGCACGTTTGTATTCTAGGAGCCCTTGCTTGCAGTGATCTATACAGAACATCCTGAGTGGATAGAATGTAATGATCCCTGACAATAGAATCATTCAATAGAAAGCATTCCTTGTTACCTCTTTCAGAAACTGTTCAAACTGCTCATCCAGCTCCTCTTTAGTCAAGTGATGAGCCATAGCTGCTCCTGGAGGTGCTCCCTAGGACAGTACTATGACCTATACATAATGAGAGAACACAATTACAAGAGAGAACTCCTGATAACAGTGACCAATGTAATAAAGTGTATGTAGTCACATCACATGCATACCTGTGTGCTAAGCCCGGACACCGAGGAGTACAGCGTGACCCGACAAGCTGTATGCTGGTAACCGGGGACAACACTTCCTTGCCGCCTGCATTCCCGCCCACCCAACCAATACAACCTCTTCACCCAACCACCAATAGGAACGCAGGCTCAGCCGCTCCCATCTGCTGACGACGAAGAGTGGCGAGCTGTGATTGGCTGCCGTTGTGGCACAGCTACTCTTGTTGGATTATAACAGTGACAGACTGTTGATGGCTGTGATCATGTGATCATCGTATTAGAATGAATCGGGCGGCGGGACTCGCTGTGCCAGCTTTATCAGGAACCTGGGAGCTTCGTTTTTTTTCATACTTTATATTTATCTGTGCAGCCTGAGCTGTAGGGAGAGGATTTTAGGACAAAATAACAAGTGCATTGATTGCTATATTATTTATTGGTTTTATTATATCTTTATTAAAAAAAAAAAAAATGGAATTGTACAACAAAAAAAGGAAAGGAAATAACTATACTGTACTTAATGACCATGACCTAAATATTCTTAGATAACCAAGTTTTATATTTCCGCGTTCCCACTTGTGTTTTCACCAGCTAAGAAACTAACTATTGTGTGGGTGTTAAGCCTCGTACACACGGTCGGACTTCTATCGGACTTTTCCGTGGTTTTTTGTCCGAACGGAGTTGGCCGGGCACACCCATAGCATACACACGCTCGGACTTTTCTGCAAACTTTCTCAAAACTTTTTGCAACATCACGTGGTTTTTCTGCTCTTTTCTGTTCTTTACCGCCACCCTTAGGTCAACTTCTGCTATTGTTGGTTGATTTTAACATTATTTGCTTTGTCCATCGGACTAAAGTCCGATGGTTTTCTGTACACACGGTCGGACTTTGCTCCATCGGACTTTTGTTGGGCAAAAGTTTGTCCGTTTACAGACCCAACTTTTGTCCGATGAAAACAAGAAAAAAAGCAAAAAACGTTTGTCCGATGGAGCATACACACGGTCGGATTGTTGGTCTAACTTGCTCAAAATTAAGTTTTTTGGCCAAAAGTCCGACCTTGTGTACAGGGCTTTACATATTCACTATCAATGCCTAATTTTATATATATATATATATATATATATATATATATATATATATATATATATAAAATAGACAAAAAAAAGACGCAAAGAAAGAAAAAAGAGAGAGATTAATTATTACAGGTACTTCTATTCACTTGACCCACCAGAGGATTTATCCCCCTCCATGACCAGGCCATTTTTTGCGATACAGCACTGCGTTACTTTAACCACTTCAGCCCCGGAAGAATTGGCTGCCCAATGACCAGGCCACTTTTTGCGATTCGGCACTGCGTCGCTTTAACTGACAATTTCGTGGTCGTGCGACGTGGATCCCAAACAAAATTGACGTCCTTTTTTTCCCCACAAATAGAGCTTTCTTTTGGTGGTATTTGATCACCTCTGCGGTTTTTATTTTTTGCGCTATAAACAAAAATAGAGCGACAATTTTGAAAAAAAACAATATTTTTTACTTTTTGTTATAATAAATTTTCCCCCAAAAATCTATAAAAAAAAACATATTTTTTTCCTCAGTTTAGGTCGATACGTATTCTTCTACATATTTTTGGTAATAAAAATCGCAATAAGCGTATATTGATTGGTTTGCGCAAAAGTTATAGCATCTACAAAATAGGAGGTAGTTTTATGGCATTTTTATTATTAAATTATTTTTTACTAGTTATAGCGGCGATCTGCGATTTTTATCGTGACTGTGACATTATGGCGGACACTTTTGACGCTATTTTGGGACCATTCACATTTATACAGCGATTAGTGGTATAAAAAGATTACTGTATAAATGTGCCTGGCAGGGAAGGGGTTAACCAGTAGGGGGCGGGGAAGGGGTTAAGTGTGTCCTAGGGAGTGATTCTAACTGTTAGGGGCGTGGCTTACTGTGACACGTCACTGATCGCTGCTCCCGATGAGAGGGAGCAGACGATTAGTGTTGTGTTACTAGGCAGAACAGGGAGATGCCTTGTTTACAAAGGCATCCCCCCGTTCTGCCGTTCCGTGATCCGATCGCGGGACACCGGCGGACGACGAGTCCGCGGGCACAGTCACGGTGACCGTGGCGGCAGTATCAAAGCAACATATATATACGTTGCTTTGCCTGCCCATGCCATTCTGCTGACGTGTATGTGCGTGTAGCAGTCGGCAAGCGGTTAACTGATGATTGCGCGGTCGTGCAACGTTGTACCCAAATTAAATTACTATCACAAATAGAGCTTTCTTTTGGTGGTATTTGATCACCTCTGCGGTTTTTATTTTTTGCACTATAAAATAAAACTATTTTGAAGAAACAAAAATACCTTTTACTCTCCGCTTTAACCACTTGCTTACTGGGCACTAAAACACCCTTACTGCCCAGACCAGTTTTCAGCTTTCAGTGCTCTCACACTTTAAATGACAATTACTCAGTCATGCAACACTGTACCCAAATGATTTTTTTGTCCTTTTTTCATACAAATAGAGCTTTCTTTTGGTGGTATTTGGCCACCTCTGGGTTTTTTGTTTTTTGCGCTATAAATGAAAAAAGACAGAAAATGTTGAAAAAAAATGCATTTTTCTTCGTTTCTGTGATAAAATTTTGAAAATTAGTAATTTTTCTTCATAAATTTTGGCCACAATTTATGCTGCTACATATCTTTGGTAAAAAATAACCCACAATAGTGGATATTATGTGGTCTGTGTGAAAGTTATAGAGTCTACAAGCTGTGGTGCAAATCATAACAAATTGATCACATCTGATGTACTGATAGCCTATCTAATTTCTTGAAACCCTAACAAGCCAGGAAAGTACAAATGCCCCCAAATAACCCCTTTTTGGAAAGTAGACATTCCAAAGTATTTAGTAAGAGGTACGGTGAGTTATTTGAAGTTGTCATTTTTTCCCACAATTCTTTGCAAAATTAAGATTTTGTTTTTCTTTTCACAAAATTGTCATTGTGATAGCTTATTTCTCTGACATGGCATGTGCATACCACAAATGACACCCCAAAATACATTCTACAACTCCTCCTGAGTATAACGATACCACATGTGTGGGACTTTTTCACTGCCTGGCCACATACAGAGGCCCAACATGCAGGGAGCACCATTAGGTGTTCTAGGACCATAAATTACACATCTAACTTGTTGACTACCTATTACAATTTTGAAGGCCCTGGACAATAGAAACGCCCACAAAATGACCCCATTTTGGAAAGCTAACACCCCAACGTATAATCTATGAGGCATAATGAATCTTTTGAATGTTTTTTTTTCTAACGTTTTTGGAAAATGTGGAAAAAAATGAAAACGCATTTTTTTTACACAAAGTTGTCCATTTATAAGATATTTCCAACACATAGCATGTACATAGCAAAAATTACACCCCAAAATACATTCTGCTACTCCTCCTGAGTATAACGATACCACATGTGTGAGACTTTTACACAGCCTGTCCACATACAGAGGCCCAACATTGAAGTAGCACCGTCAGGCGTTCCAGGAGCATAAATTACACATCTCATTTCTCAACCACCTATTACACTTTTGAAGGCCCTGGAGCACCAGGACAATGGAAACGCCCACAAAGTGACCCCATTTTGGAAAGCCAACACCCCAACGTATAATCTATGAGGCATAATGAGTCTTTTGAACGGTTAATTTTTTACCAGAAGTTTTTGGAAACTGTGGAAAAAAATGAAAACGCATTTTTTTTTACACAAAGTTGTCCATTTATAAGATATTTCCAACACATAGCATGCACATAGCATGCACATAGCAAAAATTACACCCCAAAATACATTCTGCTACTCCTCCTGAGTATGGCGATACCACATGTGTTAGACTTTTACACAGCCTGGCCACATACAGAGGCCCAACATGCAAGGAACACCATCAGGTGTTCTAGGGACACACAACATGCACATACCAAGAATTACACCCCAAAATACATTCTACTGAGCAAAGGGTAAACAAAAGATTACCTGTGGTTTTAGAAGCGCAATTGTCCACAGGAGGATAGCACTGGTCCAGGCAGCAGGCAGGGACTTGGTCAGCAAAAGCAAATGCAATTGTCCAGGTAACAGGCAGGAATACTGTCCATAGTTAGTACAGGCAGCAGGCAGGGACACTGTCCATATACAGTCCAGGGTCAGTGCAAGCAGAGATTGTCAGCAGTGCCAAAATATTGGTCCTGGTAGTAGGCAGGTCCATGTGGTGTGGTCAGTTCATGCAACAGGCAGAGGCATGATGGCATAGGTCCTACAGGCTGCAGGCAGAAGTAGGGCCTCGTTTAGGACTGAATGGGGACAGGGGTAGAGGCTTCTCCCACCCAAATCTCTTTGAAGCCTCCGAGTCTCCAGACCCTAATCTAGGAATGAGAAAACAATTGTTTTCTTCATCCAGAAAAACAATTCTGGAGCCCCTCACACATGTGAGACCCCTGTGTTATGAATCCCACTAGTCCACTGGCAGGGTAAAAGATCAGTCCAAGAGGCAGGCAAAAAGCATGGTCAAACATTCCAGGGTCAGTTCCAGATCAGGCAGAGGTATGTACAGAATCGGTAGGCAGAAGCGTGGTCGAATAATAAGCCAGGGTCAGTTCCAGATCAGGCAGAGGTATAAACAGAATGGGTAGGCAGAAGCGTGGTCAAATAACAGTCCAGGGTCAGTTCCAGATCAGGCAGAGGTATAAACAGAATCGGTAGGCAGAAGTGTAGTCCAATAACAAGCCAGGGTCAGTTACAAAGCAAGCAGAGGCATAAGGGGTGTGAAGATAAATGGCAGGAAGTGAACTAATAATTGAGTTTGGTATGGTAACGGCGGAAACAATCAACCATGCAGAGGCCTGGTTCTGAAGGACATTGGGCACAATAATAAATGGTGTCTCTTCTCTCTCCTCTTTTGGTGCACACCCGGCATTTTTTCTGGCGTTTTTGGCCTGTTGGTCTGGGAGGGATTTTATCTGGGAAGTGGCGCTCGGAGAGTCTGCTAATTACATTGGATCTAATGTTTACTGGTGGGCCGTTCGGGTATATAAGGGCAGTGGTGATTTCCTCCTGGTAGAAAAGGAAGGGTTTGGGTCTTTCAGTGGATTTCCGATAGATGACATAGGAGTTGTACATGGCCAAATTAAACAAATAAATTGAAACTTTTTTATACCACTGGTATGTTCTTCTTGTGGAAAGGTAGGGTTCGAGCATCTGGTCGTTGAAGTCGACACCCCCCATGAACTTATTGTATTCGTAGATGCATGCTGGTTTTTGGATCCAGCCATTCCTCCTGGTGATCTCAACAAATGTATTATTGTGGATGGAAGAAAGCACGTAGACATCCCTTCTGTCCCTCCACTTCACAGCCAGAATTTCCTCATTGCGTAAACTCGCCGTCTCCCCTCTTCTTAATTTTTTGTTGACCAGACTTTGAGGAAAGCCCTCCTGGTTCATCTGTACGGTGCCGCATGCTGGAGTGTTCTTTCTGTAAAGGTTTCGGAACAGGGGCAAACTTGTATAAAAGTTGTCCACATACAAGTGGTAGCCTTTCTCCAGAAGTGGGTTTATGAGTTCCCAATCTACTTTCCCACTGGTTCCTATGTAGTCTGGGCAATTAGGGGGTGCAGTTGGGTGTCCTTCCCTTCGTATACGATGAAGGCATACACATATCCTGTGGCTTGGTCACACAATTTATAGAGCTTCACCCCATAGCGGGCCCTTTTGCTGGGTATAAATTGTTTTATGCCCAGCCTGCCAGAAAATTTTATAAGGGACTCATCCACGCATATGTGTTGGTCTGGGGTAAACAACTGGGGGAAGGTTTCAGAAAAATAATTTAGTAGCGGCCAAATTTTATAAAGCTCATGAAAATTTGGGTCATTTCGGGGAGGGCACTGGGTATTGTCATTGTAGTGTAGGAATCTCATAATCATGAGATATCTGGTCCTGGGCATTACTGAGGAAAAGATGGGCATATGGTAGATGGGGCGGGTTGACCAATATGAACGCAATTGATTTTTTCCGTTTAGTCCCATGCAGAACGCGAGGCCCAAAAAAATTCTAAACTCCTCCACTGTAAGGGCTCTCCACTCGTAGGGACGGGCATAATAGGATGTTGGGTTGCTTGCTATGAACTGTTGGGCATATAGGTTGCACTGGGCCACAATTGATGCAAGCATGTCGTCAGTGAAAATTAAATTGAAAAAGTCAATCGGGGCAAAATTTTCTGTGTCCACCTGGACTCCTGGCTGGGCAGTGAAAGTGGGAATGTTGGCTTCTCCTGAATTAGGAGGAAGCCACAAGGGGTTCTGAAGGGAATAGGGAAGGCTGGCATGGGACCTAACCCTTTGGGACTGAGATGGCACCCCACTGGTACGTGGCCTTGCTTGCCTGGTGGATGGCACTGCGGTGCTGGTGGATGGCACTGCCTACTCAGCAGCATGCCTTTGTCTGGCGGGCGGGCCCTCCTCCTCCTCCTCCTCCTCCTCCTCTTCTTCTGAGGCTGTCAGTGTTTCACTGCTTAGGACAGGCTCGTAGTCCACGTCAGACTCTTAGTCTGAATTTGCGGAGGAATCAGAATCGGAGAGCTCCCCGTTGCTCTCGTCGGCCGCAAGAATATTGTATGCCTCCTCGGTTGAAAATAATCTTCAAGCCATTGTTGGCACTGAAGACACGTGGCACTAATACGTGGCACTGATGACACTGATACGTGGCACTGATGACACTGATACGTGGCACTGATGACACTGATACGTGGCACTGATGACACTGATACGTGGCACTGACAGGTGGCACTGATTGGCAGATGGGACTGGCAGATGGCACTGGCAGATGACACTGTGTTTTTTACTGTGTGTGTGTTTTCACTCACTTTAACTAGCTGCAGCACAGGTCGCTCTCCCTCCTCACACGCGGTCTCTGTGTGAGAAGAGAAAGCCGGCAATGAGAGATGATCTCATATGTTTACATTTGAGATCATCTCTCATTGGACAGGAAGATCGGGTGCTAAATGGCCTCTGTGATTGGCCATTCAGCACGATCTGTGATTGGCTGTGTCCAAGGAACACGGCCAACACAGATTTTCCCCGATGCGCGCTCGCGGGAGCGCACAGGGAGAATGTAAAAACAAGGACGTCCAGGGGACATCCTCCCGGCAGTTCAGGTCCGCGCTGCAGCCGTCTTTCGGCTATAGCGCGGATCTGAAGTGGTTAAAGCATACCCAATACAAAATGAAAAAAAATCAAATATCTTAATCAATTTAGGTCAATATGTATTTTGCTACATATTTTTATTTAACCACTTCTGGACCCCCACCCCCACGCAGATATACTGCAGCAGGGCGGCCCTCCTGCTCAAATTTTGTTTTTAGCACTGATCACTGTATTGTTGTCACTGGTCCCCAAAAAGTTTAACTTAGTGTCAGATTTGTTTGCCGCAATGTCACAGTCTCGCTAAAAATCGCTAATCTCCGCCATGACTAGTAAAAAATAAATAAATACAAATTCCATAAATATAAATCCCCTAGTTTGTAGACCCTATAACTTTTGCGCAAACCAATCAATATACGGTTCTTGGGATTTTATTTTGCCAAAAATATGTAGCAGAATACATATTGACCTAAATTGACATTAGATTTTTTTACATTTTTTTATTCGATGTTTTATAGCAGAAAGTAAAAAATATTGGGTTTTTTTTCCAAAATTGTCACTCTTTTTTTGGTTATAGCGTAAAAAAAAAACAAAAAAAACGCAGAGGTGATCAAATACCACCAAAAGAAAGCTCTATTTGTGAGAAAGAAGAGACATCAATTTTATTTGGGTACAGCGTCGCACGGCCGCGCATTTGTCAGTTAAAGCAATGCAGTGCCGTATCGCAAATAATGGCCTGGTCATGAAGGGGGTAAAACCTTCCGGGCTAAAGTGGTTAAAAAATACCAATAAGTGTATATTGATTGGTTTGCACAAAACGTATAGTATCTACAAACTATGATATATATACTGGAATTTTTTTTTATACTAGTAATGACAGTGATCAGCAACTTATAGCAGACTGCAATATTGCAGGGACCAATCTGACACTAACTGACACTTTGTGGGAACCAGTGACACCAATACAGTGATCAGTGCTAAAAATATACACTGTCACTGTACTAATGACACTAGCTGGGAAGGGGTTAAAATCTAGGGCAGGGATATGCAATTAGCGGACCTCCAGCTGTTGCCAAACTACAAGTCCAATGAGGCATAGCGAGACTCTGACAGCAGCAAGCATGACACCCAGAGGCAGAGGCATGATGGGACTTGTAGTTTTGCAACAGCTGGAGGTCCGCTAATTGCATATCCCTGATCTAGGGCAATCAAAGGGTTAAATGTGTCTAACCAGTGTTTTTGTGTACACAGTGGTGCTTTTACTAAGGGATGTGCTAGATTGCAGGGAAACAAAATCCAGCACAACCCCACTGACAGGATAGAGCTCTGTATTGTTGACAAAAGCAGAGCTCCATCCAGTGTGTCTCCTCGCCAATCAGTGGGTGTCAGCGGTCATCCATTGGTCGGCACCCACTGATCGCCTTCTGCTGTGAGTCAATAGGGCAATTGTTACCTGGATACAGAGCTATCATTTATACACAGCGCTTTACATATATATTGTACATTCACATCCATACTTACCCTCATGGAGCTTACAATCTAAGGTCCCTTACTCACATTCATACATATATTAGGGCCAGTTTATACAGGATCCAACCTACCAGTATGTCTTTGGAATGTGGGAGGAAACCAGAGTACCCAGAGGAAACTCACACAGGCACAGGGAGAACATGCAATCTGCAGTCATGACTCATGTAGTACCGTGGTAGGGATTGGAACGGATGACTACTGGATGGCTACTACGTGGAAGTGCTAACCACTTCACCACTGTGCTGGCCCATGTTATTTTTTTCGTTTGTGCAGTGCTTTACAAAATAAGGGGAGACATAAACATTACAACACAGTTCAATACAGGAGGAATAGAAGCCATTCGCCCTGCAATGTGTCTGGTAAACGCACATGCACCGACATGCATTCGTATGCTGCTCTTTTTTTTTAAACGCGCTGCAATTTATTTATTTATTAAATTTCTTTATCATTTTCACAAAGCTTTAGGCCTCATGCACACTGGATGTTTTTAACATGGCTGTTCTTTGAGTGTCTGGCTTTTTTTTATGCCCTTAAATTCCCCTATATTTTAGCCTATGTGTCCATGCAGAGGAGTTTAGTGGCAGGGGCATTTAGAGGCAGAAAAAACCCACAGCCAGTGCATCCAAGAGCAGCAGCGTTTTGGATGAAAAATACATGAATTGTGTAAATGCATCTAATACCTGCCAGTGCTTGAGCATGAATTAATTTATTATTTGGCATGCCTAAACGCGTTACACATGTTTAAAAACCATCAACCGTTTTTTCTGCCAAAACGTTGCTGCCAGGATGAAAGGCGTCCAGGAGAGATGGCAAAACCTACCGTGTGCATGAGGCCTTATTTGTAAAGGAGACTCCAACTGACTGTTTTGACTCTTGTGTGCGAAGTGCTTACATGCATTTAAACCCCAGTTCACATATATGCAGTGCTGGAAACTTAGCCAATCTTGAGTGTTTCCTGCACTGCTTTGAGCCCAGGTTTACACCGAGCTGGCGGAATGAAGCCGTGCAAGTTCAGCTGAACTACGCTTCTGCCTACCGCTTGGACTGCTTGCACGTGAACTGAACCTGGCCTGTTTTATGGACTATGCTTTTGCCTACCGCTTGGACTGATCTGTTGCCCTGCTACTACTACACATGGGTCTCACATATGCGAGGGGCTCCAGAATTGGAGAATTTTTTTTTGTTTTCTCTGGGTTTTGTAATTTCCGGATTAGGGTCTGGAGTCTGGAAGCTTCATAGAGATTTGGGTGGGCGATGCCTCTACCCCTGTGCACAGGTCTTACCTGATTGAGGCCCTCCGCCTGCTGCTGACTTACTGCCATCATGCCTCTGCCTGCTGCATGAACTGACCACACCTCTGCCTGCTACCTGGACTATGGAAATAATTAGCTGTAGCCAGAGGCAGTATGTTTATGAAGGGCTGGAGAGCGCTACAAAAATTTGTGTCTGCAGGTAACAGTGTACCAGGACCAATATTATGGCTGTGCTAGCTGTCTCTGCCTGGACAATTCCTATCAACAAATGCCTTGGCTGTGCTAACAATATCCTTGTGCTGACTATAGACAATATTCCTGCCTGCTGCCTGGATAATTACTATTGTTGTCGCTAAGAACATCCTTGCCTGCTGCCTGGAACAATGTTCTCCTCTGTGGACACTACTAAAACCACGAGTATAATACTTTTTTTTTTTTTACCCTTTCCTCAATAGAATTTATTTTGGATTGTAATTCTTGGTATATACATGCTGTGCGTTATAAATATGAAGGGCCTTCCCCCTTAAAAATCTGCGATTTAAAAAAAAACTTAAAATTGAATCACGTTTTGAATCAAGTTTTTTTTTTTTTTTTGATGGACACCGCGCTGGTCCTGAGGAGCTGCAGGCAGGAGTTTTTAGGCGAGGCCACGGCGTCCGGCCTCGCGGACTAGGCCGAAGCCGCGGCCCCGCCTAAAAACTCCTGCCCGCAGCTCCTCAGGACCGGCGCGGTGTCAGCGCCACTCCTGGTGGAAAAAAAATTGATTTGCTGAAAATTTGAATCGATTTGACCTCTCAAATCGATTCAACATTCAAATCGATTTTTCCCCTGCCCTAATGTGTATTTTCTGCTCCTAGAACGCCTGATGGTGCTACTTGGATGTTGGGACTCTGTATGTGGCCAGCAGTGGCGGTGCGTCCATAAAGGGCGCAGGAGCGCCGCCCCCTCTCTTCTGCACCACTCTATCACCAATAGATAGATTCATGCATTGCATGAATTTATTTATTGTTGCCGCTGCCGCCCCCTATTCAGGTGTCTGGCCCCTTGTCTGGCGCTGGGCATCTGAATTACGGCAGCAGGGGTGTTTTTGAAAGTGCCTGATTAGAGCTGTGGGCACACTGGCAGCAATTGATGGGCACAGTTGCGGCAATTGGGCACAGTGGCGGCAATTGATGGGCACACTGGCGACAATTGATGGGGAACAGTGGCGGCAATTGATGGGCACAGTGGCGGCAATTGATGGGCACACTGGCAGCAATTGATGGGGCACAGTGGTGGCAATTGATGGGGCACAGTGGTGGCAATTGATGGGCACAGTGGCGGCAATTGATGGGCACAGTGGCGGCAATTGATGGGCACAAAAACAGAAACCACTCAGGTGTAGACGTCCTCCAGGTGACCTATCTCCTCCCAACAGCCAAGGGTGCAGGCAATGCAATTTCAGGCAAAACAAAAGATCAAGTCTTCTGAACAGCAGCACTCCAATAAAAAGCCTTTATTATGTAAAATCTTCAAAAATCCAAATACAGCACAGCAAGTCACAAAATTCTGGTTAGAGCTGACTAGTTTCACACTTTCTTAAGCCTCGTACACATGGTCGGACTTCCATCGGACTTTTCCGTGTTTTTTTGTCCGAACGGAGTTGGTTGGGAACACCCATAGCATACCCACGCTCGGACTTTTCTGCAAACTTTCTTAAAACTTCTTACAACATCGCGTGTTTTTTTCTGCTCTTTTCTGCTCTTTACTGCCACCCTTTGGTCAACTTCTGCTATTGTTGGTTGATTTTAACATTAGTTGTTTTGTCCATCGGACTAAAGTCCGATGGTTATCTGTACACACGGTCGGACTTTGCTCCATCGGACTTTTGTTGGGCAAAAGTTTGTCCGTTTGCAGACCCAACTTTTGTCTGATGAAATCCAAAACCAAACGAAAAAAGTTTGTCCGATGGAGCGTACACACGGTCGGATTGTTGGTCCAACTTGCTTAAAACGAAGTTTGTTGGGCAAAAGTCTGACCGTGTGTACGAGGCTTTAGTGTTTAATCATAGCTGCTGTGACAGCAGGAAGGTAAAGTCACCTGGTTGCATCCAGGGGGGTAGGTATATTTCTCCCAGATTCAGGCTTTATGCCGACTTATACAACTAGGGAGAGAGTTGATGAAGCCCAGCTGAGGCTAGTGGGCTCATGGATGATTCATAACTCTAGGGAGAGTGCTGGGCGTCGTGCAGGCAGGGAGTTGATGAGACCAGCTGAAGCTTGTCAGCTCGTTTAAGGCCTCTATAAAAACTCCCAGCTTCATTAGGTGTTTGCTCATGCCTGGAACCAGACCTGTGTGGACTGTCTAGGGAGAGTGAACCCCTGTGCGGTGAGACAAAGCCTGTGTGGCTATTTGTTTGGACATTTACTAAACCAGGGACTTAGGGACTAGGACAGCACCAGGCTGATCCCAGTTGTTAGTTAGGAAACCTGCATGTTTAGTCAGAGGTCAAGCTGACCAGGGTTTATTTTGTTTATGTTTCTTTTTGCTTTGCTGTGTTTTTTGTCACTGTAAATAGAGAAATAAACCGCACCTTTTTGATCTTGAAAACCACAACCTCCGTCTGCTGGGCCTGTTTTTGTGTGGGGAGCCCATCCAGGGGATCACACACACCCGCTGCCGAGCTAACCCCCTCACACTGCCTAATGCACAAATGATTCCCATGATATACCCCCAAAAAAGGTCATATGACCCAACCACAAGTGTAGGTGATTAAGTGCTGACAAGTGTTAATTGAAAATTGATTGCATGCTGACTAACCTGTGTCCAAGAAATAAATGTTTTTTAAAAAGTGTATGGTTTCATTGTACCAACTTTTCTAAAAATATATGTACATAATATCCTTGAAAAGGTGTGCAGCAAATTAAATATTTGTGAAAAAACTTGTGATTGATGCAAAGAAGTGAGGAATTTGTATATTAAATAAAAGTGAATATATGGAACACAATGGATGAACAGCCTAAATCTTTACATAATGCATGTGCAACGTGCTGAAATGGATGCATAAACAAAGGCAAATGCATCCATAGCAAACAAATAGTAAAAGATGTAAAGGTAAATTGTCAGTTTATCAAAAAGTGTCATAATGTAATGTAAGAAATAGTGATGAGCCGAACACCCCCAGGTTCGGTTCGCACCAGAACCCGCGAACGGACCGAAAGTTCGCACGAATTTTAGAACCCTATTAAATACAATGGATGCGAACGTTCAAAATCTAAAGTGCTATTTATAACGACTAATATGCATGTTATTGTCCTAAAAAGGGTTTGGGAACCCGGGTTCTGCACCAGGGGACATGTATCAATCCCAAAAAAAGTTTTAAAAACGTCCGTTTTTCGGGAGCAGTCATTTTAATGATGCATAAAGTGAAAAAAAAGTCAAATATTCCTTTAAATATCGTACCTGGGGGGTGTCTAAAGTATGCCTGTGAAGTGCCACGTGTTTCCCGTGTTTAGAACTGTCCCTGCACAAAATTACATTTCTAAAGGAAAAAAAACGGAAAATTGTATCATACTTACCAGTAATTTTCCTTTCCTGGTGCCTATCCATGGCAGCATACCTGTGATATACCTGTGATAGAGCTCCGCCTCAACTCCTCCCTCAGGACTAGTGAATAGCATAAATTAAAAGGCATAGTCCCTCCCCCAACATTCTCCGTAATATAGAATACCGAGGGTGGGAGCGTATGCTGCCATGGATAGGCACCAGGAAAGGAAAATTACTGGTAAGTATGATACAATTTTCCGTTTTCCTGGTGCCTCCATGGCAGCATACCTGTGATAAATAACTAGCTGACACGGGTGGGATAATGCTTAACAATAAATGTTTAATTAGAAGAGGACATAGCAGCCTTAACTGTCCTTCTTCCGAACTCAACAGTCGTGAGCGCTCCTGGATCAATATGGTAGTGTCTGAGGAACGTATGGTGAGAAGACCAGGTGGCGGCCCTGCACACCGTCTCCAACGAAACATTAGCCCTTGCTGCCCAGGAAGCTGAGACTGCCCTTGTAGAGTGAGCATTCACTCGGGATGGAGGCTCCATATTCTTCACCCTGTAGGCCTTCTGGATTAACTTTACAACCCAAGATGCCAGAGTTCTGATGGAAGCTTCTTTTCCCCTGTATCTACCGAACGGTACGATGAAAAGTCTCTCAGAATTTCTGAAGGGGCCAGTGGCTTCTAGGTAGGCCCTGAGCACTCTGGATACGTCCAGCTCGTGACAAGACTCTGAATCCGTGTCTGTAAACACTGGTAATGCCCAGGGTTCCAACAGGTGGCTTGGAGTAGCAACCTTAGGTGTGAACCCCCGAAGGGGGCGAAGTTCCACTCTGTCGGGGAAGGAGATGTGGTCGTCACCTATCCCTAAAGAGTGAAGGTCCGAGATCCTTCTGCCAAATGTAATGGCTAGCAGAAAAGCTGTCTTTAGTGTCAGGTTCCATATTGTCACTTGTTCCACTGGAGCAAAGGGATGGTCAGATAGAACTTCAAGAACCAGGGACAGATCCCACTTAGGAAATGATCGTCTGACAGGTGGGCGAATCTTCAATACACCTCTGAGGAAAGTGACTACTAAAGGATCCTCCGCCCTTCTCTTATTTGTTGCGGCAGAGATTGCTGCTATCTGCACTTTGAGGGAGCTCAGACCAAGTCCCAGATCAAGTCCTGTCTGAAGGAATCCTAGAACATGAGATGTAGAGGGAAGGATTGGATCAAATCCATTTCTGGAAGCAAATGACAAGAACTTGTCCCATATTCTTGAATATATGGTATTAGTTGTAGGTTTCCTAGCTTTTAGAAGGGTTGATATGACTCCTGGAGAACACCCTAGGGACTCGAACCTTCGCCTCTCAACCTCCAGATTCGAAGATTCAACTTCTGAGGGTTTGGATGAACTAGACTGCCCTGCGACAGAAGTTGAGGGAAAGGAGGGATCTTGATTGGAGAGCCCACACTGAGGCACATGGCTAGAGGGAACCAGGGTCTCTTCGGCCAATATGGAAGTACTGCCACCACCTGGACTGACTCCCTGAGGAGCCTCAGGAGGAATTTGAATATTAATGGCCTCGGAGGAAAGGCATATGCCGTGGTGAACCTCCAGGGGCATGACAGGGCATCCACTGCCTCGGCTTGTGGATGCGGCAGCCGAGAGAAAAATCTGTCCAGCTTGGCGTTCTTCCGGGAGGCGAACAGGTCTACCTGAGGGGGATCCCATATGTTGGCAATCTGAAGGAAGACATGGGGGTGGAGAGCCCACTCGTTGTTGTCCAGGAAGTTTCTGGATAATGTGTCTGCTTCCGTGTTCAACTTGCCCGGCAGATACATCGCTCTGAGGTCCAGGATGTTCTTCTCTGCCCAGAGCATGATCGGCTCTACCTCTTTGAGGAGTGACCTGCTGTGAGTGCCTCCCTGCCTCTGCAGATAAGCGACAGCTGCCCTGTTGTCTAGGCGTAGGAGTATTCTCTGGCCTCTGATTTGGGGTGCAAAAGAAGTCAGTGCCAAGAAGGCTGCCCTCATCTCCAAGATGTTGGATACCACTCCCTGGGTGGAACATGACCATCTCCCCTGTATTCTGGTTTCCCCGCAATGGGCTCCCCAGCCCTGTCCGCTTGCATCGGACGTAATTGTGATCCAAGGAAGGGAGCCCAGATGACGAGGCTTGGAGAGGTTTTCCGGAACTGTCCACCAGTGAAGGCTCCTGCACATTTTTCCCGTCAGCAGGATCGTCTGAGATAGTTGTTGTTTCTTCCACTGCGCCAAGAAACCAGTCTGGAAAGACCTCAAGTGCCAATGGGCCCAAGGAACCATGGGTTTACAGGAAGACATTGTGCCAATGAGACTCAGGCATTGTGAAGCCGTCAGATACGGGCTCTGGATGACTTTGATCGTTCTCTGGATGACAATCCTTGCCTTTGGTGGTGGTAATGACACTGTCCCCTCCTGAGTGTCGAACATTGCGCCCAGGTAGATCATCTGCTGTGTTGGCGTTAGTTGACTCTTGTCGGAATTCACCAGCCAACCTAGCTCTCTTAGGGTCTGTAGAAGAGTTTCCCGGTGACGTACCAACTGATCCGGATTGCTTGCTAGGAGCAGGATGTCGTCCAAGTAATGGTATATCCTCATGCCCCTCTCCCGCAGGGGAACTAAAGCAGATATTAGTATCTTGGTGAACACCCTGGGAGAGGTGCACAGACCGAAAGGCAGGGCTTGAAACTGTAGGTGGGTCCTTCCCACTGCAAATCTCAGATATTTTTGAAACGCAGGTAGAATTGGAACGTGTAGGTACGCATCCTGCAGATCGACCAAAATCATCCAATCTAATGGCTGTACTGCCTGAATAATTGTCTGCAGGGACTCCATTTTGAAGCTTTCGGGACGGATATACCGGTTGAGCCTCTTTAGGTCTATCACAGGCCTCCACCCACCTGTCCTCTTTGGGACCAGAAATAGGGTGGAGTAGAAGCCTGCGAAGCGCTCTGCCAAGGGAACCGGAACAGCCGCCCCCTGAAGCTGGAGTGACGTTAGAAAGTTCTTTAGAGCTTGAGCTTTCAGTGGAGAGGATGGAATCTCTGTTCCTTTGAAAGAGTTCCGAGGTGGGGGGTGAGAGAAATTCCAAAAGTGCCCCCATTGAATTGTTGACAGTACCCAGGGGTCGTGGCAGCGGGTAGCCCAGACTGGGACAAAAAACTTTAGCCTGGCTCCCACCGGCAGTGCCTGGGTTACTCTGGCGTCAAAAAGACTGCTTCTGCTCCTGTGGGGCCGGAAGGGCTTTCATCTTCCTGTTCAAAAAGGATCCCTGAGTACCTTTCCAAGGTCTTTTGTTGTCTCTGGGCTGTCTTGACTGCCAAAAATTCCTTGGATTTGATTGGCGGAACCTAGAGGAACCACCTCTGAATCTTCGCCTACTTCTGTCCTGTGGAAGCATACCAGACTTCCCTCCTGACAGCCTGGAGAAAGCTTTATCCATTTTGTCTCCGAATAGGGCTTTACCATCGAACGGGATTTTGCACCAATTTTGTTTGGAAGATAAATCAGCCGTCCAGGGTTTCAGCCACAAGGCCCTCTTTGCCATTACTGAATGCAACATGGATCTTGCTGAGCACCTGATCGTGTCAATAGCCGCTACCCCGACAAAGTCTGCCGACAATCTCAGCTCTTCCAAGGCTTTAATTATATCCTCCATGGGAACATCCTGACGCAAAGCCGTCTCGATATTATCTGTCCAAGATCTTATAGCATTTGATACTGATGTGAGGGCAATAGCTGGCTTACACGCTGCTCCCGCGGCTAAGTAGCTCCTCTTCAGCTCCAGGTCGATTCGCCTGTCTAGAGGGTCTTTGAAGGAAGCGGAATCTTCCATTGGTAAAGTAATATTTTTTGCGAGTCGTACCACCGACGCGTCTACCACTGGCATGGAGTTTAGTGACTGCGTTCCCGACTCTGGTAAGGGGTATAGTTTATTAAACCGTCCCAATGAAAGCTTTCTATCCGTTTTTGACCATTCACTCTGAATGATTTGGCTAATTTCGCCCATCAACGGGAAGAGAACCTGCTTCCTTTTGAGGAATGGAAAGTAGTTTGTAGACTCTAGGGGAGGCTCTTCTGCGTCTTTCCAGGCGATTGCAGATTTGACTGCCTGGATGAACGGCTTTACAAAGGAGAGACTGAAGCCGGAAGGTTCTGAGTCTTCTGAAGAGTCCCCTGAAGAGTCTTCAGGTGTTGAATCTCTAACTGGTCGGTCTGACGGAGGCAGAGGTGTACTGACTGCTGACGGACCAGGGAGATTAGGTTCTGTATCCTGAACCTGGGATATCTGCTGAAGTGGTTGAGCGGGGACCGAAGCCAAAAGCTCAGAGAAGGAGTCCTTCATTGTTCGCTTGAGCAGATCTACAGCGTGCTGATTTTCTAGCTCGCGGTTGGACGCATAGTCCGTAAAACAGTCCTTACAGACCACTCTGTCTGGTAGTGGTGTAGCTCCACATGTCCAGCATTTCTTCTTTCTATAGGTCCTAGGAGAGGGGGACCGATCACGTCCTCTGGATCTTGTCCTCTCTGATCTATGACGTGAAGAATGGGCCCTATGTCCTGATGAGCGGGACCGGTGGAGTGAAGAATGAGACCTGCGGTCTGGACTGTCGTCATCCCGGTGTCTTGAAGATTTTCTGGACCTCTTGGAGTGGACAGGGCTACGATGTAAGGAACTCACGTTAGACCAGTGAGCGCACTTTTTTTTATTTATTTTTTTATACTCACGTATTGTTGGTCACATACCTAATAGAAGTGTGAGGATCTTTGTTACGAGATGAATGACTCATTGCGGAGTTGGGCAGAAGGATCAGCTGCGGAAAATAATAGATAGAAAAAAGGCTATGGGATCATGGAAATAGACAACACAGAACTGCCTGTCTGAACACATACAGGCGAGCGTTAAAAAGAAAAAAATACTGCCACCTTTTTTTTTTTTTTATAAGAACCTACCACAGAGCTGGGTCAGGAGAACCTTGCAGGGCGTATCTGAAATGGCTCTGACAGCCATAACCCTAGCAATAGTGCTTATATGCAATCCAGGTGGGTGGGCTAATACAAAAACTCCACCCCTGGAATAATCCCGGAAAAAAAAGGGCAAAACGGACCCTTTTTCCAGGAACCAAAATGGCCGCTGGCTCGTCGGATAACTGCACATGCGCCCGCGCATGCGCAGAAGCCCGATGTCCGTAACACAGGAATCCCTGCATTAGACTGCCGAGTCCTGCCCCGGACCGCGCCTGCGCAATACGGGGACGCCGACCTGCGCCATTCGTCTTCTCCCTGTAAGTGAAAAAATAAAAAACAAAAAACAGGGGAGAAGGAAAGGACAAAGTGCGCCCGGGGACCCCCGCTGTATACCGGCATGCCGAGCAGCGAGAGGAGAGATGCCAAAGCATGTCCTGAAAACCCCTGCCCTGGCAAGATAGACCAGCCCCAAAAGGTGTGTACAAAGGTTTTTTTTTTTTTTTTTTAAAGTAAATAACCGGTATGCTACAACAGGGAAAGTTACAGGGAAGCTAGAGGGGAAAGAGGGGGACCTAAAAAAGGGAGAAAGGGAGAGATCATTATACTTTGATATAATAATAAATGAAAAACTACAAGCCTGGGGACAAACGGTAGCTGATCCTTCTGCGACTCGCTTCTCATTCATGATTACATGCGATGGCAGATTGCGTTCCTGTGAGGAAACTCTGCGAAAGACCCCAACAGATCCACAGAGGGGTTCCCAGTCTTATCAGCGCTGTGAGCGGCCCAAGAACAGGGACTGCGCACGGGAAAGGCTAAACCCGGCGGACGCTGCCGACTGCAGAGGTATGGACATACTGCTACTCTTCACCAGCACAAGAAGGTATGAGGAAAAAAAGGAGAATGTTGGGGGAGGGACTATGCCTTTTAATTTATGCTATTCACTAGTCCTGAGGGAGGAGTCGAGGCGGAGCTCTATCACAGGTATATCACAGGTATGCTGCCATGGAGGCACCAGGAAAGCCATTTAAAACTGCTTGCGGCTTTAATGTAATGTTTGGTCCCGGTAATATGGATGAAAATCTTTAAGAAAAATGGCATCGCTACCCCATCACAGCCCCCCCCCCCCCTACCCCAGCCCATTACCAGCCCCTTTGGGTCTTGTATGGATATTAAGGGGAACCCCGCACACAAAATAAAAAAGGCCCTATATACTCTGAACAGCCGTATACAGGCGGTGCATACAAGACAGGGACTGTAGGTTTGTTCTTATGTAGAATCTGTTTGTAATTTTGAACAGGTACATTGTTTAAGTGTAGCTCCAGCCAAAAAATCTATTTTTAAGCTTTTTGGAAAACATAGGGAAGGGTTATCACCCCTGTAACATTTGTTTTGCTGTCTGTGCAGTGTGCACCTGTTCAGAACAGTTCACCTCACTTTCCGTCCTAATGACAAATGTTTTTTGAAAATTTGGGGGTTTTTTTGAAACAAGAATTGGTGATAAAGCATCAGTGGAGAGGAGACACTTTTTTTCCCATATTAACTCTTACAGGAGAGATTTTGCCTTCCTAGGGGTAGATTTCCTCTCACTTCCTGTTGTATCCTTCCGTTTGCAAGGAGGAGTCGTTTGTAAGTTGGATGTTTGAAAGTAGGGGCCTGCCGTATATACTCAGCTAAAATTTGCCCCTTACATGTTGGTGTTGCCACAACACTGTGAGCCCTCACAATTACTCTTGGTGGGCGCATGGATGGGCCCTGCTGTGAATTATTAGATCAAGAATTGTAATTGCATGCCCCTGTTGAACAGGGGCTGAAGAATTAGGCCTTTGGTGGTGGTGGTGGTGGCGGTGTTGACACAACACTGTAAGGCCTCACAGTTAGTCTTGGTGGGCGCAGGAATGGGCCCTGCTGTGAATTATTAGATCAAGAATTGTAATTACATGCCCCTGTTAAACAGGGGCATAAAAATTGGGCCTTAGGCACTGGTGCCACAACACTGCAACCCCTCACAGATACTGTACTTGGAGCACAGCAATGAGCCCTGTTGCAAAGTATTGCATCAAAAATTGTAATTACACGCCCCTGTTAAACAGGGGCTGAAAAATTGGGACTTAGCCACTGGTGCTGGTGCCACGACACTGCAACCTCTCCCAGATACTCTAGTTGGAGTGCAGGAATGAGCCCTGCTGCAAAGCATTGCATAAAAAATTGTAATTACATGCCCCTGTTAAACAGGGGCATAAAAATTGGGCCTTAGGCACTAGTGCCACAACACTGCAACCCCTCACAGATACTGAACTTGGAGCACAGCAATGAGCCCTGTTGCAAAGTATTGCATCAAAAATTGTAATTACACGCCCCTGTTAAACAGGGGCTGAAAAATTGGGCCTTAGCCACTGGTGCTGGTGCCACAACACTGCAACCACTCCCAGATACTCTAGTTGGAGTGCAGGAATGAGCCCTGCTGCAAAGCATTGCATAAAAAATTGTAATAACACGCCCCTGTTAAACAGGGGCTGAAAAATTGGGCCTTAGCCACTGGTGGCGGCACCCAGAAACAAAAATGTTCTTCCAAGCTATCATCATCAATTGGATCATTGAGGAGGAGGAGGATAGTCAGTCAACATACCAGGACAGTCTCTCAGCATCAGCATCAGTCTTGAAGGGATGTGACATTTGAAAATAAATTAGTCTGTTATATCAGCTTCAGGTGTTTGGTAGCTGGTGGTGATCCAAGACTGGTTCATCTTTATGAAGGTCAGTCGATCAACAGAGTCGGTGGACAGGCGCACCCTGTGATCCGTGACAAATCCTCCAGCAGCACTGAATGTTCGTTCTGAAAGAACGCTGGATGCAGGACAGGCCAGTAGCTCAATTGCATACTGTGCAAGCTCTGGCCAGTGATCCATCCTCAAGACCCAGTAAGCCAGAGTATTTTCGGTGGGGAAGGTGTCCAAGTCTGACCTTGCCCCTAGGTATTCCTGCACCATGTATATCAGACGCTGGCGATGGTTGCTGGAACCGATCATACCTTGGGGCTGCGGACTAAAGAATTGTCTGAACGCATCAGTCAGACGGCCATCTTCCCCACCGATCCTTCTTTGACTGACCGAAGCCTCAGCAACTCGTTGTCCAGGACCGGGAGTTTGTAACCTCCCAGTCTCTGGAAACGTGTTGCACAGAACTTTCTGCAAGGCCTCCCGGAGTTGTCTCATCCTCTGCTCCCTCTGCGTCGGTAAGATAAGGTCCGCAACCTTACCCTTGTACCGTGGATCAAGGAGAGTGGCCAGCCAGTAATGGTCCCTCTCCTTGATCCGAAGAATACGAGGATCCTTCCGCAGACTTTTTAGGATCAGGGAGGCCATGCAGCGTAGGTTAGCTGAGGCATTCGGTCCGGAGTCCTCTGGGTCACTAAGGACGACATGAGCCGCAGCCACCTCCTCCCAGCCACGTACAAGTCCACTGGTTTCTTGGGACTGTAAATCATCCCTAAAAGACTGCTGCTGATGATGCTGAGTGCCAGGCTCCACCTCCATGCTGACACAATCCTCCTCCTCCTCCTCCTCCTCTTCTTCCTGTGCGATGGGTGGGACAGAAGGAACACTGTCTGGGTAAAGGGGGCCTTGAGAGGCAAGGAAGTCCTCCTCTTCCTGCCTCTGTTCTGCCTCAAGTGCCCTGTCCATTATTCCACGCAGCGTATGTTCCAACAGGTGGACAAGAGGTACAGTGACACTGATGCATGCACTGTCACTGCTCACCATCCTCGTGGCCTCCTCAAATGGTGCCAGGACAGTGCATGCATCCCTGATCATGCCCCACTGGCGTGGTGAAAAAAAACCGAGCTCCCCTGACCCTGTCCTGGTGCCGTAGTCGCACAGGTACTCATTGATGGCCCTCTGCTGCGTGTGTAGCCGCTGCAGTATGGCCAACGTTGAGTTCCACCTGGTGGGCATGTCACATATAAGGCGGTTCTTGGGCAGGTTCAACTCCTTTTGCAGCTCAGCCAGGCGAGCACTGGCATTATAAGATCTGCGGAAATGCACACAGACTTTCCTGGCCTGCCTCAGGACATCCTGCCCAAGAACCGCTGCACCACCAGGTTAAGGACGTGAGCCACACAGGGCACATGGGTCAGTTGTCCCTGTCGGAGAGCGGAGAGGAGGTTGGTGCCATTGTCGCAAACTACCATTCCTGGCTTAAGCTGGCGTGGCGTCAACCACCTCTCGGCCTGCCCCAGTGTGGCTCCTGTCCCCCAAACACACCAGCGCAAGCACGGCATGGCATCTTTTTGCCTGCGTACTTGCGTAGCCCCTTGAACGCCTACGGAGCACTGCTGGTTCTGAGGACAAAGCACAGGAAGAGGCCACAGAGGAAGAAGAAGAGGAGGGGGTGGAGGACAGAGGTGTCACAACCAGTAGTAGCATTTTGGAGGCGTGGCGGTGGAACAACCTCCAACACTACTGCACCTTGTCCTGCATCCTTCCCAGCTGCCAAAAGAGTGACCCAATGGGCCGTGAAAGAAAGGTAACGTCCCTGTCCATGCCTGCTGGACCATGAGTCAGCGGTAATATGCACCTTACCGCTGACCGCCCTGTCCAGCGAGGCCAAGACATTGCCTTCCACATGCCGGTAGAGAGCCGGAATCGCCTTCCGTGAGAAAAAGTGGCGTTTGGGAACCTGCCACTGAGGAACAGCACATTGCACAAACTCACGGAAGGGGGCCGAGTCTACCAACTGAAAAGGCAGCAGTTGAAGCGCTAGCAATTTAGCCAAGCTAGCATTCAACCGCTGGGCATGTGGATGGCTGGGAGTGAACTTCTTTCGACGGTCCAGCAGCTGGGGCAGGGAACTTTGCCTGCTAGAATCGGACGTCGGTGTACTGCTAGCAGAGTGCCCGCAAGTACTTGGCTGTGACACACCTAATTCTACACCTTCATTCCTCTCAGAGCAGGTTTCAGAGAGGACTGAAGGTATAGTGGGTTTGGAGATCCCAGCTGATGCGGTGCAAGAAGAGGTCCGCTTTGTTCTTTGGTGTGGGTCTTTAAGGTAGGCTTGCCAACGAGCTGCATGGCAGGTCAACATATGTCTGGTCAAGCATGTGGTGCCCAAGCGGGTGATGTTTTGGCCACGCGATATACGCTTGAGACATATGTTGCAAACAGCAGCTGTGCGATCTGATGCACTCGACTCAAAAAAGGCCCACACCAAAGAACTTTTTGAATAACGGGCAGAGGCAGCGCCCTGCACAGGCGGAGCTCTGCGGTGTGATTCCGTCGGTGTGCTGCCCTTACGCTGGCCCCCCGAGGGCATCCTGCCTCGTTGGAGATGTGCCTCCTCCACCTCCTCCTCCTCTCTCCTATTAGGCACCCACGTGGAGTCAGTGACCTCATCATCCCCTCCCTCCTCATCACTGGAGCCAATCTGGCAGTATGCTGCAGCTGCTGGAACATGACTGCCAGATTGGTGTCCTTCTTGAGCATCCCCTCTCTCTGCTCTCACGCTACTGCCTTCCTCTAGCTGGGTATCATCATCAGACCCTTCGAAACGCTGGGCATCCTCCTGGAGCATGTACCCAACACTGTGCTCAAACAGTTCGGGGGACTCCTCAGGAGGACATGGTTGGTCTAGGGAAGGAGTGACTGATGATGACATTGATAGGGAAGAGGACGCTTTGGCAGCTGCTTTGCCAGTTCCCTGAGCCTGGGTGAGAGAGGATGAGGAGGATGAGGAGGGCTTGGTCATCCACTCTACCAAGTCTTCGGCATGATGCGGCTCAACACGTCCAGCTGCCGAAAAGAAGGATAAGCGTGTCCCATGGCCACGTGCTGATGGCGATGCACCGCGTCCACGACCAGCACTGTTGTCTCTAGACACAGAGCCTGCTTGCCCTCTTTTTTTGGCTCCTGACTGTCTGCCTCTCCTTGTTTGCCTTCCAGACATTCTAATGGCCTGCAAGGAAATGGGAAAACCAGCAATACAGGCTAAGTTCAGGTGTAATATGGTCAGGAGGCACACTCCGCCGCTGTAAGTGCCGCAAAATCCTGTTGGTGTAACACACCAGGAAAAAGCAGCAATACAGGCTAAGTTCAGGTGTAATATGGTCAGGAGGCACACTCCGCCCGCTGTAAGTGCCGCAAAATCCTGTTGGTGTAACACGCCAGGAAAAAGCAGCAATACAGGCTAAGTTCAGGTGTAATATGGTCAGGAGGCACACTCCGCCCGCTGTAAGTGCCGCAAAATCCTGTTGGTGTAACACACCAGGAAAAAGCAGCAATACAGGCTAAGTTCAGGTGTAATATGGTCAGGAGGCACACTCCGCCCGCTGTAAGTGCCGCAAAATCCTGTTGGTGTAACACACCAGGAAAAAGCAGCAATACAGGCTAAGTTCAGGTGTAATATGGTCAGGAGGCACACTCCGCCCACTGTAAGTGCCGCAAAATCCTGTTGGTGTAACACACCAGGAAAAAGCAGCAATACAGGCTAAGTTCAGGTGTAATATGGTCAGGGGGCACACTCGGCCCGCTGTAAGTGCCGAAAATCCTGTTGGTGTAACACACCAGGAAAAAGCAGCAATACAGGCTAAGTTCAGGTGTAATATGGTCAGGAGGCACACTCCGCCCGCTGTAAGTGCCGCAAAATCCTGTTGGTGTAACACACCAGGAAAAAGCAGCAATACAGGCTAAGTTCAGGTGTAATATGGTCAGGAGGCACACTCCGCCCACTGTAAGTGCTGCAAAATCCTGTTGGTGTAACACACCAGGAAAAAGCAGCAATACAGGCTAAGTTCAGGTGTAATATGGTCAGGAGGCACACTCCGCCCGACGGTAAGTGGAGCAAAATACTGTTGGTGTAACACACCAGGAAAAAGCAGCAATACAGGCTAAGTTCAGGTGTAATATGGTCAGGAGGCACACTCCGCCCGCTGTAAGTGCCGCAAAATCCTGTTGGTGTAACACACCAGGAAAAAGCAGCAATATGGGCTAACTTCAGGTGTATAATGTGCAGGAGGCTTAGCAACAATGACACTGACACTGTCCCCTGCCTATCCTTCTCTCTCCCTGCACACAAGGTTTATCAAAGTATATTACACTGACACTCTCCCTGCCTATCCTTCTCTCTCCCTGCACACAAGGTTTAGCAAAGAATATGACACTGACACTGTCCCCTGCCTATCCTTCTCTTTCCCTGCACACAAGGTTTATCAAAGTATATGACACTGACACTCTTCCTGCCTATCCTTCTCTCTCCCTACACACAAGGTTTAGCAAAGTATATGACACTGACACTCTCCCTGCCTATCCTTCTCTGTCCCTACACACAAGGTTTAGCAAAGAATGGATTTGACACTGTCCCTGCCTATCCTTCACTTTCCCTGCTCCGGAACACACTACACGAGGCCGCCGCGCTGGCGGCCTTTTATAGTGTGGGGTGTGTACTAAACCCCCATAGCTATAATTGGCCACAGGCATCCTGCCTGTGGCCAATCATTGCTCTCCTCGCTGCCGGCGCTGTGATTGGCCAAGCATGCAGGGTCACAGTGCATGCTTGGCCAATCACAGCGCCGGGATTACACTGCGATGGCGCAGTGTATTGTGGGTCGTTCGCGTCACTCGAATTTGGCGCGAACGGCCCAAATCGTTCGTTGTTCGCCAAACGCGCGAACAGCCGATGTTCGAGTCGAACCTATGTTCGACTCGAACACCGAGCTCATCCCTAGTAAGAAAGATATATATATATATATATATATATATATATATATATATATATATATATTTAGAAAGTTGACCAAGAAAGATTAATACATTTATGTGTAAATAACCAGCCCACAACCCTGTGGTATATAGTTATCAATAGTATACGTTGCGCTACAATAGTTGCTCAAATGTGGCAACATTGTTCAAAGGTTCATGTAGGGAATAACCTCAAAATTGAAATCAAAAATTAAAAATTAAAAGAAGTCAATTCATTTTTAATAAATATGTAAAAATGGTGAGTGGTTAATGTAAAAAATAGCGCAGGGAGGGATAAGATAAAATCAAAAACTATTATAATGTATCAATGATGGAATCATGTAGTGTATATGCATGATGAAAAGATGCTAAGATTAACAGAAAAGGGAAGAAAGGACTTGTAGCCATATATCGCTGATAAAGATGTCCTACTAATATTCCTTTAAGTTGCCATTCTAAAGTGACTATATATCAGTGCCGTATATATTGGATGGATGATAATGAATAGCTCAAACGTGGGAATGTATACATGCATGTAATGGATAAACAAAAGTGTCTAAATATGTCTTAACATACACGCATGTGCCCACGATGGTTAATATATGGCCATACGTTGCCAATTTATATTATATTAAAATCTAATATAGAAAAAGGAAAAATAAAATTTGTGTGCGATTTAAAGGCAAAATGCAATCAAATTAGATCTGTGGTGTGTGGGGATATGTGGTTCTATATGATCAAGTGCAGAAAGATTGCGATGGAATCAGGTTAACCACTTAACGACCGCTCACTGTATATATACGTCGGCAGAATGGCACCGACAGGCACAATCACGTACAGTGTACGTGACTGCCTTTGTATAGTTGGGGGTCCGATCGGACCCCCCTTCTATACAGTGAGCGGTCGTTATCCGTTGGGGAGCGATCCGGGATGAGGGGACGGCCGTTCGATTTCGGGCACCCCCTCGCGATCGCTCCTGGCGAATGAAAATCTTCCTCTGCCTGTGTAAATGTAAACACAGGTAGAGGAAGTGATGTCATCTCTCCTCGTGTCGGTCTTTTCGTTCGCGGCGCCGAGGAGAGAAGACACAGGTTAGTGCACCAACAGTCCACTGACACGTAGGCACACATAGGCACACATTTCACCCCCCAGTCACCCCCAGATCACCCCCCAGGTCACCCCCCAGCCCCCAGTCACAGTGTCACTGATTGCAGTGATCATTTATTTTACTGATCACTGCATTTAGCGTCATCTGTGACAGTAAAAAGTTGCAGGGCAGTTAGGTTTAGGCCCCTTTAGGTCCAGGGTTGCCCCCTAACCCCCCCTAATAAAGGTTTAACCCCTTGATCGCCCCCCAGGTAACCCTTTCACCCCCTAACTCCAGCGTCACTAAGCGCTCGTTTTTCCGATCGCTGTATTCGTGTCACTGGTGCCCTAGATAGCCAGTTATTTATTTTTAGGTTCGCCGCAGGTTTTTATAGCGTCAGGTACCCCCATATATTATTTTAACCCCCTGATTGCCCCTAGAGTTAACCCTTTCACCAGTGATCACCGTATAAGTGTCACTGGTGACACTGGTTGGCCAGTTAGTTATTTAGTTTTTTAGGTTACCTGTCAGGTTTTTATATAGCGTCAGGTACCCCCATATTTAACCTAATAAAGGTTTTAACCCCCTGATTGCCCCTAGTTAACCCTTTCACCAGTGATCACCATATAAAGGTCACGGGTGACGCTGGTTGGTTAGTTTGCTTTTTATAGCATCAGGGCACCCGCCGTATATAACCCAATAAAGGTTTGACCCCCTGATCGCCCGGCGGGTGAGATCAATTAGATTTTAGCGCCAGAGAGGGTCTGCGTCGCCCCAGGCAGCGTTAGGTTAGTGCCAGTAGCGCTAATACCCACGCGCAAAGCATACACCTTCCTTAGTGGTATAGTATCTGAACAGATCAATATCTGATCTGATCAGATCTATACTAGCGTCCCCAGCAGTTTAGGGTTCCCAAAAAGGCAGTGTTAGCGGGATCAGCCCAGATACCTGCTAGCACCTGCGTTTAGCCCCTCCGCCCAGCCCAGCCCACCCAAGTGCAGTATCGATCGATCACTGTCACTTACCAAACACAAAACACATAACTGCAGCGTTCGCAGAGACAGTCCTGATCCCTGTGATCGCTAACAGGTTTTTTTGAAGCGTTTGATACATTTGCTGACAGTCAGGTGCTTTTTTACATGTGAATCTTACTAGTGTACCCCTAAATTTAGAGCCCAAAATGGCAAATCGAAGGTACACTAGTAAAGAGGCCTACGAGATTCTGAGCATGACAGATAGTGAAGAGGAGGTCATGCATCTGTCAGATTCAGGCTCAGAATATCTTCCCGTAGAAGACAGTGAAGTCAGCGGCTCCACGTCAGATAGCTCTGACGACGAAGGTGAGGTCCCTGCTAAGGTCAGGCGCACCCGATCCCGATCTTCTGAGGTTGTTGAGGAGCAAGAACCGCAGGACTCTCGTATCATGGAGCAGAGTAGTACTAGTGCCGCTATTCCTTCTGGTGAATTGGCAAGCACCAGCGGCCTAGTACAGCCTGGGCGTACATCCAGCACTGCAGTATCACGTGGTGACGTGGCGAGTCCCATAAGTGCAGTTCAAGCTGGCAAAGTGGCAAGCACAAGTAGTGTCCCGCTGCCACCAAGAAGAAGACAAAGGCAGGCCCGTCGTGCCCATAGTGCCCTTCCTGCAGAATTCGCCTATCCTGATTGGGTCCCCACCACTTCTGCAGAACCCGTACTTCCCCCATAAACTGCCCAACCCGGTATTCAGGTGGAAACAGCTGATTTTAAGCCAATTGATTATTATTTGCTGTTTTTCACGGAAGATCTCTATAGATCTATTGTGGACCAGAGTAATTTATATGCTGGTCAATTCATCGCCGCTTACCCCCAGTTGCCTTCCATTGCCAAAGATTGGAAACCAATTACGGTTTCCGAATTTAAAAACCTTTCTGGGCCTTTCCCTCAACATGGGCACACATAAAATCCCGTCATTGCGTGCTTATTGGTCCACACACCCAATTGACCACATGCCCGTGTTCTCTGCCTCCATGCCCAGGAAACGATACGAGCAGATTTTGCGGTTCATGCACTTCAACGACAATGAACTTTGTCGTCCACGTGGAGACCCTGAATACGACCGGCTCTACAAAATTCGGCCCCTCATAAACCACTTCAACGAACGTTTTGCAGCCTTGTTTATTCCCGATCAAGTTGTCTGCGTTGATGAGTCCCTGATTAAATTTTCTGGCCGCTTGTCTTTCAAGCAGTACCTTCCCAGCAAGCGTGCCAGATACGGGGTCAAGCTCTAGAAGTTCTGTGTCAGGGCAACAGGCTATGTATGGAGCTTTATGGTTTATAAGGGGAAAAGATAGTCAGGTTGAGCCGGTCAACTGCCCAGATTACATAGGGAGCGCTGGCAAGATAGTGTGGAAATTGGTGTCACCCTTATTCGGAAAGGGGTACCACTTGTATGTGGACAATTATTTCACGAGCGTGCCACTGTTTAGTCACTTGTTTGATCATCAGATTGGAGCATGTGGCACCGTGCGACCTAATCGCCGGGGCTTTACCCAGCGGCTTGTAGATTCCCGTCTTAGGCTGGGGGAGAGAGCCTGCGTGAAGGGTAATAACTTGCTCGCTATGAAGTGGAGGGATAATAAGAATGTTTTCCTTCTTACCTCCCTTCATGCAGACACGACAGTCCAAATTCCTACGGCGACTGGTGTTGTGGAGAAACCCCTCTGTGTCCACGAATATAACAAAAATATGGGAGGGGTGGACCTCAACGACCAGTTGTTCGCGCCGTATCTAATTGACCGTAAGGCGAGACGCTGGTACAAAAAAGTGTCTCTATCCTTATTCCAATTGGCTTTGCTGAACGCTCATGTGCTATACAGAGCTTCAGGCGGGACTTTATCTCTCCTAAAATTCCAGGATGAGATAGTCACAGAACTCCTGTATCCAGGCGGTTCTGCACCTCACCATCCCCTACCAAATGCAGTAAGCCGGCTGCATGAGAGGCATTTTCCGTATGTCCTCGAGAGTACCCCTACCCAACGAGCCCCCCAAAAAAGATGTTGTGTCTGTAGCAAGCGCGGATTTAGGCGTGACACCGGTTATTATTGACCACGCTGTCCTGACAAGCCTGGTCTTTGCCTTGGTGAATGTTTTGAACGCTTCCACTCAAAAGTGAAGTTTTAGCGTAGGGTACAGCATTTCACAGACTAGGACACACTTACACAGGGTCTCCCAAGATGCCATCGCATTTTGAGAGACCCGAACCATTACAGTTGTTAAAGTTACAAAAAAAAGTGTAAAAAAGAAAAAAAAACGTAAAAAACAAAACACAAAAAAATATAAAATAAAAAAAACAAAAATTGTTGTCGTTTTATTGTTCTCTCTCTCTCTCTATTTTCTCTCTATTGTTCTGCTCTTTTTTACTGTATTCTATTCTGCAATGTTTTATCATGCTTGCTTTTCAGGTATGTAATTTTTTGTTTTCAGGTGCGCCATTCAGCTGCAGCGCGGAATTATTTATCTTGACAGCAACAGCGTTTGCTCCCACGATACATAAAGCCGTGACTCCAACGCTGTAGGAGGTGATTTCACCACCACAGTTAAAAAAAAGAGCATATATGCCGAAGCATGGGGGCAGCAGGGGCGGAAGAGCGATTTTGCTCCTAATGCCGCGTACATACTGTCGAAATTCCGACGGAGGCTTGTCCGTGGAAAAGTCAGACCGTGTATACGCGGCATAACATTTTTGCGGGAGGATGCCCCCATGCTTCGGCATATATAAATGGTGCATGTATGCCCATCATTAGAAGTGGGTGGATGAAGGGAGGTATTCTAATGGTGGGCATACCCACCGATCAATCTCTTTTTTTCTTTCAGCCAACAGGCTGCATGAAAAAAAAAGATTACAATACATGTCCAACAAAGACCAGCAACGTACTGGTATGTTGCTGGACTTTGAATGTTTATACCAGAATGATGCCTGCGGGTTTAGGTATCATCTTGGTATCATTCTTTTCAGCCAGCGGCCGGCTTTCATGTAAAAGCAATCCTAGCAGATAATTAGCCTCTAGACTGCTTTTACAAGCAGTGGGAGGGAATGTCCCCCCCCCGGATATAAACAGCGCCATTGGGAAATTGGGAAAGCATTTTATCACACCGATCTTGGTGTGGTCAGATGCTTTGAGGGCAGAGGAAAGATCTAGGGTCTAACCCCCCAATTTTTTTCAAAAAAAAAGTACCTGTCACTACCTATTGCTATCATAGGGGATATTTACATTCCCTGAGATAACAATAAAAATGGTAAAAAAAAAAATATGGAAGGAACAGTTTAAAAATAAAATAAAAAAGCAAAATAAAAAAATAAATAAAAAAAAAGCACCGCTGTCCCCCCCTGCTCTTGCACAAAGGCGAACGCAAGCGCCGGTCTACCGTCATATGTAAACAGCAATTGTACCATGCATGTGAGGTATCACCGCGATGGTCAGATCGAGGGCAGTAATTTTAGCAGTAGACCTCCTCTTTAAATCTAACGTGGTAACCTCTAAAGGCTTTTAAAGGCTTTTAAAAATGAATGTAGTTTGTCGCCGCTGCGCGTTTGTGCGCAATTTTAAAGCATGTCGTGTTTGGTATCCATATACTCGGCCTAAGATCATCTTTTTTATTTCATCAAACATTTGGGCAATATAGTGTGTTTTAGTGCATTAAAAAAAAAATGTGTTTTTTCCCCAAAAAAATGCAACACCCACTATTTTAATCTGTAGGGCCTTTGCTTTAAAAAATATATAATGTTTGGGGGTTCAACATAATTTTCTTGCAAAAAAAAAAAAAATGTTTTCATGTAAACAAACAGTGTCAGAAAGGGCTTTGTCTTCAGGTGGTTAGAATAGTGGATGATGTGTGACATAAGCTTCCTAAAGTTGTGCATAGAATGCCAGGATAGTTCAAAACCCCCCCAAATGACCCCATTTTGGAAAGTAGACACCCCAAGCTATTTTCTGAGAGGCATGTTGAGCCCATTGAATATTTTATTTTTTTGTCCCAAGTGATTGAATAATGACAAAAAGAAAAAAAAAGAAAAATGTACAAAAAGTTGTCACTAAATGATATATTGCTTCAAACATGCCATGGGCATATGTGGAATTACACCCCAAAATACATTCTGTTGCTTCTCCTGAGTACAGGGATACCACATGTGTGAGACATTTTGGGAGCCTAGCCGCGTACAGGACCCCGAAAACCAAGCACCGCCTTCAGGATTTCTATGGGTGTAAATTTTTGATTTCACTCCTCACTGCCTATCACAGTTTCGGAGGCCATGGAATGCCCAGATGGCACAAACCCCCCCAAATGACCCCATTTTGGAAAGTAGACACCCCAAGCTATTTGCTGAGAGGTATGTTGAGTATTTTGCAGATCTCGCTTTTTGTCACAAAGTTTTGAAAATTGAAAAAAAAAAAAAAAAAGTCTTTCTTCATTTTCAAAAACAAATGAGAGCTGTAAAATACTCACCATGCCTCTCATCAAATAGCTTGGGGTGTCTACTTTCCAAAATGTGGTAATTTGTGGGGGTTTTGGGCTATCTTGGCATTTTATGGCCTTCAAAACTGTGATAGGTAGTGAGGAGTGAAATCAAAAATTTGTGCCCTTAGAAATCCTGAAGGCGGTGCTTGGTTTTCGGGGCCCCGTACGCGGCTAGGCTCTCAAAAAGTCCCACACATGTGGTATCCCCGTACTCAGGAGAAGCAGCAAAATGTATTTTGGGGTGCAATTCAACATATAACCATGGCATGTTTGAGCAATGTATCATTTAGTGACAACTTTTTGTACATTTTTTTTTCTTTTTGTCATTATTCAATCACTTGGGACAAAAAAAAATATTCAATGGGCTCAACATGCCTCTCAGCAATTTCCTTGGGGTGTCTACTTTCCAAAATGGGGTCATTTTGGGGGGTTTTGTGCTATCTTGGCATTTTATGGCCTTCAAAACTGTGATAGGTAGTGAGGAGTGAAATCGAAAATTTATGCCCTTAGAAACCTTGAAGGCGGTGCTTGGTTTTGGGGTCCCGTACGCGGCTAGGCTCCCAAAAAGTCCCACACATGTGGTATCCCCGTATTCAGGAGAAGCAGCAGAATGTATTTTGGGTTGTAATTTCACATATGCCCATGGAATATTTTAATTTATTTTTTTAATTTTCAAAACTTTGTGACAAAAAGCGAGATCTGCAAAATACTCACCATACCTCTCAGCAAATAGCTTGGGGTGTCTACTTTCCAAAATGGGGTCATTTGGGGGGGGGGGGGGGTCTTGTGCCATCTGGGCATTCCATGGCCTCCGAAACTGTGATAGGTAGTGAGGAGTGAAATCAAAAAATTTACACCCTTAGAAAGCCTGAAGGCGGTGCTTGGTTTTGGGGTCCCAAACGCGGCTAGGCTCCCAAAAAGTCCCACACATGTGGTATCCCTGTACTCAGGAGAAGCAGCAGAATGTATTTTGGGGTGTAATTTCACATATGCCCATGGAATGTGTGCGCAATATATAATTTAGTGACAACTTTTTGTACATTTTTTTTTCTTTTTGTCATTATTCAATCATTTGGGACAAAAAAAATATTCAATGGGCTCAACATGCCTCTCAGCAAATAGCTTGGGGTGTCTACTTTCCAAAATGGGGTCATTTGGGGGGGTTTTGTGCCATCTTGGCATTTTATGGCCTTCAAAACTGTGATAGGTAGTGATAGGTAGTGAGGAGTGAAATCAAAAATTTATGCCCTTAGAAATCCTGAAGGCGGTGCTTGGTTTTTGGGGTCCCGTACGTGGCTAGGCTCCCAAAAAGTCCCACACATGTGGTATCCCCGTACTCAGGAGAAGCAGCAGAATGTATTTTGGGCTGTAATTTCACATATGCCCATGGCATGTGTGAGCAATATATCATTTAGTGACAACTTTGTGCAAACAAAAAAAAGTTTGTCATATTCCCGCAACTTGTGGCAAAATATAAAATATTCCATGGACTCAACATGCCTCTCAGCAAATAGCTTGGGATGTCTACTTTCCAAAATGGGGTCATTTGGGGGGCTTTTGTGCTATTTTGGCATTTTATGGTCTTCAAAACTGTGATAGGCAGTGAGGAGTGAAATCAAAAATTTGCGCCCTTAGAAATCCTGAAGGCGGTGCTTGGTTTCCGGGGTCCCGTAAGCGGCTAGGCTCCTAAAAAGTCCCACACATGTGGTATCCCCGTACTCAGGAGAAGGAGCAGAATGTATTTTGGGGTGCAATTCCACATATAACCATGGCATGTGTGAGCAATATATCATTTAGTGACAACATTTTGTATTTTTTTTTTGTCATTATTCAATCACTTGGGACAAAAAAAAAATATTCAATGGGCTCAACATGCCTCTCAGCAATTTCCTTGGGGTGTGTACTTTCCAAAATGGGGTCATTTGGGGGGGGGTTTTGTACTGCCCTGCCATTTTAGCACCTCAAGAAATGAGATAGGCAGTCATAAATTTAAAGCATTTTTTTTACTAAAAACATGTGGCTGAATACATTTTGGCCTAAATGTATGACTAAAATTGAGTTTATTCGATTTTTCTTATAACAAAAAGTAGAAAATATCATTTTTTTTCAAAATTTTCGGTCTTTTTCCGTTAATATCGCAAAAAAATAATAATCGCAGAGGCAATCAAATACCATTAAAAGAAAGCTCTATTTGTGGGAAGAAAAGGACGCAAATTTCGTTTGGGTACAACATTGCATGTCCGCACAATTTCCAGTTAAAGCAGCGCAGTGCAAAATTCTGAAAACACCTCTGGTCCTTTAGCTACAAAATGGTCCAGGGCTTAAGTGGTTAATATGACCACATAAACAGCCGTCACTTGCAATGTATCAAATAATATAAAAATATATAACACAAAAATCCCCACAGAACATTGATCAGATTGCTAAATGCAAAAGCACATATGGACACAATATTTCCTCTATATAGTCGTTTGAGACTTCAACTTCATGAAGATGAAAAAGTGTATATTTATACAAGTTGTGATCAATATAAATGCCCGAATGTGTGTGGTTACCTAAGCAACCGAAAAACACACATATACGGGTTCATGACAACTGTAAATTTCATCAAACAAATCATCCAAAACAATAAAACCAATAGTATAAAACATCTATAAAAATATATAGAGCTCACTCATATAACACAATGACCAACCTCGTATTGATGGGTGATGTGTGCAAAAAATGAGTAGATCTATTCTGTTCCTTAAAAGTCACTGTGACTATAAAAAAGGAAAGAAAAAGAAAAACTCATGAACAGTAGAACTCTAATATGTTAATTCTTATTCAACTATATTCTTTGTGTATGTTATATGCATCATGACCGGTCAACATGCAACGATATTGAAGTGTATAGAGAATATGAAGAATATTAAGAATATTGGGGCATCCCTAAGACCTAAAAAACATATGTAATAGCAGGAATCCTATGTTTGCAGCAAAAAATGACATGTGCTGCATGTGAAATAAAAGGAAATCCACAGTGCCATATAATGCTATGCCGAGGGGGTCGCAGCAAAAAAAAAAAAAAAAAAAAAAACCCAGATGTTTTAATGTGGCTCGACTGTCAGGACACTGTGCAGGAAAGGAAACTAATCATAATAATGGGATACATCCCACTCAAAGTTTAAACCAGCTGGTATTCTTGTTTCTAATGAAAAAAATCCAAAATACTTCTCGCCTGCACAGTGTCCTGAACTTGTCACCCCCTCTAATGGGACTGTTGATTTTTTCAATCCCCTGGATGGAAAGGCATGATGTGTTCTTGTGGTGTACAGATACCCAATGTCTTGCGACATTGGTGTTTCTGTCCTGTATGTCAAACAAGTGGTCGTACAACCTATCCTTTAATCGGCGTGTAGTACGCCCGACGTACTGGATGTTGCACGACTCACATTTGATGACATACACGAGGAACCTCGTGTTGCAATTAACAAACTGTTTGATGTCAAAGGTTCTGTGGTTAGTACTAGACTGTACCACCTGGCCTGTTTTAATGTATTTACAGTAACACCACATTTGAACGTACCCTGGAAATGCAGCCAATTGGCCGTTGACGATTTGCTCGTAAATAGACTCGGTGAAAGATGACTCCCTAGAGTAGGGGCTCTTTGCGACACAGATTTAATGCCCCTGGAGAGTATCTCTTCGTAGATAGGTTAATTCAGCAGGATGGGTAGGTATTTCTCTACAGTTAGTTTAATTCTACCGAATTCCAAACTGTAAGGAGTACAGAATACAGGAACCTTACTAAATGATGTATTAGACTGCTGTTTATATTTGCTGTGATGCCCCCGCAGAAGTGTCTCTCTAGGGGTGGCTTTTGCAGTTGTTAACGCCCTCTCAACGATGTTAGGGGGGTAACTTCTGTCCAAAAACCTTTGTGTCATATTGGCAGCCTCTACGGTGAAATCCTCAGGTCTACTACATAGACGCCGGAGTCTTAAAAATTGACCAACCGGCACCCCTCTAACTGTGTGGCTGGGGTGACCTGAGTCTGCCCTGAGGAGTGCATTCCCCGCTGTGGGTTTCCTAAAAAATATTAGTGGTCACTCTACCATGGGCGACCAAATGGTTGACGTCCAGGAAGTCCATGGAGGTGGCACTGAGCTTCCCTGTGAACCGTAAGTTCATGGAGTTGTCATTGAGGAAGTCAAGCCACACCTCCAACTCAGTGTCCCCCTCAGAGGTGACGAACAGCAGATCATCTATAAATCTAAAAAAAAAGACCGTGTCCAGACAGCGGGGGCTATCATGTCCAAAAATGCGGGACCTCTCCCAAAATCCCATATAGAGATTGGCTAGGGAGGGTGAAAATTTGGCCCCCATAGAGGCCCCGCACTTCTGGAGATAATAGCCCCCGTCGAACAATTGATGGGCACACTGGCAGCAATTAATGGGTACAGTAGCTGCATTTGATGGCACAGTGGCGGCAATTTATGGGTACAGTGGCTGCCTTTGATGGGCACAGCGGCTGCGCTTGATGTTTTTTTTATTTTGTTTGCGCCCCCCAAAAATTTTGAGCACCAGCTGCCACTGGTGGCCAGGCTGTGTAAGAGCCTTTACACATGTGGTACGCCATACTCAGGAGGAGTAGCAGAATGTATTTTGGGGTGTCATTTTTGCTATTTACATGGTATGTGTTGGAAATATCTTAATTGACAACTTTGTGTAAAAGAAATGCGTTTTTAATTTTTATTCCACATATTCCAAAAACTTCTGTAAAAAAATGACATGTTCAAAAGACTCATTATGCCTCATAGATTATACGTTGGGGTGTTTGCTTTCCAAAATGGGGTAATTTTGTGGGTTTTTCCATTGTCCTGGTGCTCCAGGGCCCAGTAGTGTATTTAGGTTTTGTGCTGCCCTAGGCCTGACTAAACTCGTGCACCCCCTAATTTAAATATGACCCACCCCTTCCTGTCAAGGCCACACCCCTTTCTGTTTAAGACCCGCCCTGGATTTTTCGAGTCTGGGCACTAGTTCTGAGGGCCTGGGGGGGGGGGGGCAATGAATTCCTTTAATTTGCATAGATTTCCTCTCACTTCCTGTTTGGCTATGGGGCAGGAAGTGAAGGGAAATCTCTGCAATGGGTCAGGGATGGTAAAAAATAAACTGACAGGGGCTATAACCCTCCCTTACTCTATCCAAAATGAAAAAAAAAGTGTTTCCTATAGTTGCCTATAGTAACAGTGTAGAGCAAGCCGGCGGGGACTCTTTCCTTGCTGCCCCCCTGCAAAGTGCTGCCCTAGGCCTGGGCCTTGTTGGCCTAGGCCAGGATACAGCATTGCCAGGGCCTTCAAAAGTGTAAAAGGTAGTCAACGAGTTAGATATGTAATTTCTGCTCCTAGAACACCTGACGGTGCTCCCTGCATATTGGGTCTCTGTATGTGGCCAGGCTGTGTAAAAGTCTCACACATGTGGTATCGTCATACTCAGGAGTAGTAGCAGAATGTGTTTTCGGGTGTAGTTGCAAGTATGCATATGCTGTGTGAGAGCAATAACCTGTTAATATGACAATTTTGTAAAAAAAAATCTTCATTTTGAAAAGAATTGTAGGAAAAAATTACAACTTCAAAAAACAACGTACTAAATGCTTTGGAATGACTACTTTCCAAAAAGGGGTCATTTGGGGGGTATTTGTACTTTCCTGGCTTGTTAGTGTCTCAAGAAATGAGATAGGCTGTCAGTACTTCAGGTGTGATCAGCTGTGATCAATTTTCAATGATTGGCACCATGGCTTGTAGACTCTATAACTTTCACAAAGCCCTGGTTCACACTGGTGCGATTTGACATGCGATTTGACATGTCAAATCGCATGTCAAATCAGTGAAATTTGCCGCAAATTGCGGGCAATGGCACCGTCCTAATCGGTGCGACGCTGCATCCGCGGCGCTGCACCGATTTCAAAAAGTAGTTTCTGTACTACTTTCAGGGTTGCCAACTTTCAGTAAATTTACAAACAGTTTGTAAAATCCATAATTGTTGCATTTGTCCATGAATGTCAGTTACGGACATGCAGCCTACATGTCTGTAATGGACATTCATGGACAGATGCAAAAAGTACAGATTTTACAAACTGTTCGTAAATTTACTGAAAGTTGGCAACCCTGACTACTTTTTGCGATTTCAGCCGCGATTTCATTGACATCTGTGTCAGATGTCTCTAATCGAGCTGAAATCAGGACTGACAGGCAGGAGTGAAATCGTGCGAGTTCAGCTGAACTCGCACGGCTTCACTCCCGCAGCCCCAGTGTGAACCTGGGCAAAGACCAAAAAATATACATTGATTTCGGTTATTTTTACCAAAGCTATATAGCAGTATAAATTTTAGCCAACATTCCTGAAGAAAAATTACTAATTTGCTAAATTTTATAATAGAAACAAAGAAAGGCATTTTTACACAAAATGTTCGGTCTTTTTTTATTTATAGCACAAAAATAAAAATCCACTAGTGATTAAATACCACCAAAAGAAAGCTCTATTTGTGTAAAAAAAAGGACGCAAATTTCATATGGGTACAGTGTTGCATGACTGAGTAATTGTCATTCAAAGCCCTGGTTCACATTGATGCTACTTTGAAATCGCGCTACTTCAATTTGATTCATTCAGTGTCTTTTGTTGTGATTAGCTGTGATTGGCCAAAGCTAATCACATGGCACAGATGGGCTGTGATTGGCCCTGTCTGTACCATGTGATCACTGTGACCAATCACAGCTAGCAACACAATTGTATACAATGGATGGCAAGAAAGCAAGCTATCCATTGTTTACAATTGTCATGTGATCTTCTGTGATTGGTCACAACAATCACATGGCACTGGCAGTGGGCTGGCATAGTGATCAGTCATGGGCTGTGTCTGGTGAGATCCTGATGATATTAGGAACTAAACATATATTTCTTGTCACTTCTTAATTGACAGAGCGCTGCACCTGTTCATACATCCTTTCATCAGCCTACCCTGCCAGACTACCGACTATGACTTTTTTCTCTTAATAGTCGCAAGTAGAAATTGAATAGGGCAATAAAGTCACGAAAAATCTCGTACCACAGAAAAAAAACAAAACAGAAGTGATGTCATGTGTTGTAATGTATTTGTATTGTATATTCGGACGACAACTATACTTACTAAACGAAAATCGTACGATCTGGTATCGTACGAGGAAAATTTTCGTTTTTGTCCGATCGAATAATATCGGATGAATTGTCGTGATCGGCTCCCGAAAGTAGTGTACACACGATCTGAAAATCGTACGATTCTTCCTCGGACGATGGGGCAAGTAATCAACTTATTGAGACAAGCAAATGTTGACATTGGAAACCCTGTTAAGCAGGCCATACATTATGCAATTTTCTTGTTCAGTTTTCTTTATATTTGCCTTCAACTATTTAATGCAAGGGCTTGCCTGATTGCATACAAATTGAAATTGTTTAGGTTTGACCTCATATTACATGGTTTTGGTAAATCTAGAGGAAAATTTTACAACAAAATTGGATAATTTATGGCCAGCTTTTGGCTGAAGATTGCTTTATATTAATAAAATCAGAACTATATGTTAGTGAGGCTAGATTAAGAAATAATTGAAGATGTCATTAACACAAAGGGCCAGCAGGGGGATCCAGAGTACACTTTATTACATAAACTGTTACAATGTAAAATACCAGCACAAAGAAAAATGAATCATGGATACACTGGGCTTAAAGGGGTTGTAAAGGTTTGTTTTTTATTTTCTAAATAGGTTCCTTTAAGCTAGTGCATTGTTGGTTCACTTACCTTTTCCTTCGATTTCCCTTCTAAATGTTTTTTTTCTTTGTTTTCTTTGTCTGAATTTCTCACCTGTTCCTCCCTCAGTAAGCTGTTCTGGCTGACTAAACACCGCCCAGATGATGGTGTGAAGTTTAGTGAGGAGAAACAGGAAGTGAGAAATTCAGACCAAGAAAAAAAAACATTTAGAAGGGAAATCTAATTAAAAGGTAAGTGAACCAACAATGCACTAGCTTAAAGGAACCTATTTAGAAAATAAAAAACAAACCTTTACAACCCCTTTAATTAACAAAATGTTACCTACTTCTTCAAGATCAGCGGTAAAATAGCTCATAGCGTTTTTCAAAAATCTTTTTGCAATTCAACAAAAAAACGCTCATAAAGTATGGCGTGCATTATTTCATTAAAGTCTGCAGTATTTATCTCATGAAACTGAACTGTATTTTATTACGTCGTCTTATCCAGTGGAATGGATACAGAAAATCCCACATTTTGATTTGATATCATGCTCCTCGTAGTGTTGACTCTCATCAACCCCACTGCCGTAGGGGATAAGAGACTCACTGTAGCTTTGACGCAGTTGCGTTTCATGGGTCATAGCCTGCTTCTTCAGGAAAATGTATTGCAGCCTAGCACTAAAATAGGAAATAGTGTAAATATCAATTTCAGTCTCAATTCACAATAAGTGTAATGGCTCAATAATTTGTTGCCACATACCTCAGAGTTCATACAAAGACATGTAGATAGAGTCACAATATATTGTCCTCTACAGCTAGCCACTGTCAACCTTCCCTTCATATGGGGTAGTCCACAGACAATTATTTTAGGCATACCAAGCTCCCATTCACAATTGCAAAGAATATCTAAAAAAATATCATATTAAGATCCTGATACCAAGTGTAACTGGTAGGAAGCAGCAATACACCCAAACAGCACTATACTTAAAGTTAACAGGGCAAAAGGATAACCTAGTGTGGGACCCTTTAAAATTACAAACTACTGCCTAAAGCCTCGTACACACGGTTGGACTTTAAACAAACTTTTCCGTGGATTTTTGTCCGAAGGGAGTTGGCCGGGCACACCCATAGCATACACACGGCAGGACTTTTCTGCAAACTTTCCCAAAACTTTTCCAACATCACGTGGTTTTTCTGCTCTTTACCGCCACCCTTTGGTCAACTTCTGCTATTGTTGGTTGATTTTAACATTGGTTCTGGGCATGCGTATTTGTACTTCGGACAAAAGTCCGATGGATTTCTGTACACACGGTCGGACTTTGCACCATTGGACTTTTGTTGCTGAAATGTTTGTCCGTTTGCACACCGAACATTTGTCCGATGAAAACCGAAAAAGTTTGTCCGATGGAGCGTACACACGGTCAGAATTTTTGGAAAACTTGCTCATTTTGAAGTTTGTTGGCAAAAAGTCAGACCGTGTGTATGGGCCTTAAAGTGGTTGTAAACCCACTTTTTTTTTTTTTGGCCCACCTGCAAGAGAAAGGCATAATGAGCTATTATGACTAGCATAATAGCTCATTATGTTTCACTTGCCTTAGATCGGGGCCCCCAAAGCCGTCCTCGTCCCTCTGTCCAGCCGCAGACATCGCTGCGGCGATAGCCGGAATGTTACTTCCGGGTATCGCCGTACCAGTCAATCACAGCGCCGCTCCGGCGCTGTGATTGGCCGGAGCGGCGGAGACGTCACTCTGCGCATGCGCGCGGGAGGCGTCCCACTCGGCTACGCCCAGCGATTGCTGGGAAGTAGCCGAGTATGTGAATGGGATTAACCCCATAAATGCACCGTTGTCTACGGCGCGCATGCGCCGTAGATAGCGGCGCTTGTCATTTTAGTAAATATCTCCTAAACCGTGTAGGTTTAGGAGATATTTCTTGCACCTACAGGTAAGCCTTAATCTAGGCTTACCTGTAGGTGCAAGTTGAAAAAGTGGGTTTACAACCACTTTAAGAGTGATCTTAGTAAATATGTTTCTCAAACTGGGGAGTAGGGGTGTCGTTTGTAATTATCACATGCATGCATGAATTGAGCCCACTGTGTTGTATAATTTTATTGCATGTACTTGCTACATTAGATGTCAAAATATATGCACAAAAATATGCAAAATTATATTTACAGTATGTATATTTGCAGACTATTATTATATATCTGTACAAAAAAAGTGACAATTAACAAAATTTGTCAAATCCGGAATGAAAAGGAGTCTATAAATGTTATAAAGTACGAGAACTAATAAATGGTATAGCAAATGAAAGAAATTATAGCAAGAGAAAAAAATATATTATAATAATGTGGTTGTAAAGGTAAAAGGTTTTTACTTTAAAGTGGTTGTAAACCCACTTTTTAAACAAAGCCCTACAGGTAAGCCTAGATTAAGGCTTACCTGTAGGTGCAAGAAATATCTCCTTAACCTACACGGTTAAGGAGATATTTGTATGTAAATGCGACGACGCTGACGTCACCCCATTCACAAATTCGGCTAGGTCGCAACATTAGACGACGTAGCCGAATTCGACAGCTCACGCGCGCATGCGCGGAGTCACGTCTTCTCCGCTCCGGCCAATCACAGCGCCGGAGCGGCGCTGTGATTGGCTGCAGCGGCGATACCCGGAAGTAACATTCCGGCTATCGCCGCAGCGATGGATGCGGCTAGAGGAGGGACACGGACGACTTCGGGGGCCCCGATCGAAGGTAAGTGGTACATAATGAGCTAGTATGCTAGTCATACTAGCTCATTATAGCTTTGTCTTGCAGGTTAGTCAAAAAAAAAAAAAAAGGGTTTACAACCACTTTAACCACTTCTCTACTGTACACGAAAACCCCCTTCCTGCCCAAGCCATTTTTCAGCTTTCAGCGCTGTCACACTTTGAATGACAATTGCGCGGTCGTGCGACGTGGCTCCCAAACGAAATTTGCGTCCTTTTCCCACAAATAGAGCTTTCTTTTGGTGGTATTTGATCAACTCTGCGGTTAAAAATTTTTGCGCTATAAACAAAAGAAGAGCGTCCAGTTTGGAAAAAAAACCACAATTTTTTACTTTTTGCTATAATAAATACCCATTTTTTTTTCAAATAAAATTTTCCTCAGTTTAGGCCGATACGTATTCTTCTACATATTTTTGGTAAAAAAAAAAAAAAATCGCAGTAAGCGTGTATTGATTGGTTTGCGCAAAAGTTATAGCGTCTACAAAATAGGGGATAGATTTATAGCATTTTTTTTATTTTTTTATTAGTAATGGCGGCGATCTGCGATTTTTATTGTGACTGCGATATTGCGGCGGACACATCTGACACTTTTGACACATTTTTGGGACCATGCACATTTATACAGCGATCCCTGCTATAAAAATGCATTGATTACTGTATAAATGTGATTGGCAGGGAAGGGGTTAACCACTAGGGGGCGGGAAGGGGTTAAATATGTTCCCTCAATGTGTTCTAACTGTGGGGGGAGGGGACTGACTGGGGGAGGTGACCGATGGTTGTCCCTATGTACAAGGGACACACCATCGGTCTCCTCTCCCTCACAGGACGTGGATCTCTGTGTTTACACACAGAGATCCACTTTCCTGCTCATTTCCCGGGCAATCGCGGGTGCCCGGCGGCAATCGCGGCCGCCGGGCACGCGCAACGGGGCCTTGGGAACGCGGCGGGCGCACGCCCCCTAGCTCGTTTTAAAGGGAGGACGTCATATGACGTCCTCCCAGAACAAGAGTGTCCTCCGCCCGCCGTCAATTGACAGTGGGCGGGGGACAAGTGGTTAAAGTGGTTCTAAAGCCTAGAGGTTTTTTTTACCTTTTTAAGGCCTCATGCCCACGGACGTTTTTACAGCCGCGTTTTTGAGCGTATTTTACAGCTTAAAAACGCCTGTCCATGTTAGTCTATAGCTTCATGCCCACCTAGACGTTTTTGAGCTGCAAATAGCATAGACGTTTTTAAGCTGTAAAAAAAACCCAGGACCAGTGCGTTCCTCAACGTCGGAGTTAGGCAGAAAAAAACGCGAGTGTCAAAAAACGCGCAAAAATGCACAAAAAGCGCGCACTAACGCGCGGTCGCGTTTTTTAGCTCCGACGTGTTTTTTTTAAAAATAAAAAAAATAAAAAAAAAAATAATTTTTTTTTTTACAATAACAAGGACAGGCGTTTTTAAGCTGTAAAAAACGCAGCTGTTAAAAACGTCTGTGGGCATGAAGCCTAAAGTGTTAGTAAACTTTTGTGTGCCATTTTTACCTACAGGTAAGCTTATATTAAAGCACCGTGCACTGTTTAGGAGATAATCCAGTGAACAGCAGTCAGTGACATCACTGGCGCATGCTCTCTGAAGGAACGGCATACCCGTTCTTACCTGCTCCATGCAATGGAATTTCACAGAGTGGCCCCGAACCTCCTCTTCTTGGGTCCCCCACCGGTGATCCTGGTTACTCCTCTCTGAAAAGTGCCCCCATAGAAAGACAGTATCTATGGGGACACTCATGCAGGCTCGCTCCTGAGCCACGCAGTCTGCATCACTCTCGTTACTGACTTTGATAGACAGCAGCGGGAGCCAATGGCTCCCACTGCCTCAGCAAAGGCAGGAAGTGTGGAGAGAGAACAGCTGCAGATGGGACACCTTCTGTGTCACAGGACCCCCCCCCCCACCGCTCTTATACTTACCTCTTCTCGATCCAGAGCTGTGCATGAGAGCATCAGCTCTCTTCCTCCTCACAGGGAAGATTCATAACAGCAGGAGCCATTGCTGTCAATCAAATTCTGTGACAAGGGGGCCAGAGACGGGGCTCAGCCCCACTGTCTATGTCAATAGACACAGACAGGGTGGCTCGGGAGCGAGCCCACACTAGTACCCCCATAGAAAGTGGCTTTCTATGGAGGTATTCTCCAAACAGAAGCCCCAGCATGGGAACCGCAGAAGAGGAGGATCTGGGCTGCTCTGTGCAAAACCTTTGTACAGAGCAGGTAAGTATGACATGTTTGTTTATTTTTTTCGCAGTGGGAGCCATTGGCTCCTGGTGCTGTCAATCAAATCCTGTAATGAGGGAGTGGGGGTGGAGCCAAGCCACACTTCCTGTGTCTATAGACGCAGACAGCATGGCTAGGGATTGAGCCGGCATGAGTACCCCCTTAGAAAGTAGAGCCAGGAATGCCAGCGAAGGATCCCAGAAAAGGAGGATCAGGGCAAAACCATTGTACAGGACAGATGATTATGACATGCTTATTGTTTTAAAAAAATAAAAAAAAAATTATAATCACTTTAAAGTGATACTAAAGTCTCATTTTTTTCTATAAAAAAAAAACATGTCATAGTTACCTGCTCTGTGCAGTGGTTTTGCATAGAGCAGCCCAGATCCTCCTCTTTTAGGGTCCCTCACCGGCGATCCTAGCCCCTCCCTCCTGCTGTGTGCCCCCCCCCACAGTGAGCAGCTTGCTATGGGGGCACCCGAGCCGAGCCACTGCTCAGTGTGTCCATTCAGACAGAGCCATGGTTCTGCCCCGCCCCCTCTCTCTTCTTATTGGCTCACTGACTTTGGCGCCCCGCTGCTGTCTCAGCCAAAGAGGAGGGAGAGTCCCAGGCAACCGAGACACTCGTGCAACATCACTGGATCGAGATGGGCTCAGGTAAGTATTAGGGGGGCTGCTGCACACAGAAGATTTCTTTATCTTAATGCATAGAATATGCATTACAACTAGTGATGAGCCGAACACCCCCGGGTTCGGTTCGCACCAGAACCCGCGAACGGACCGAAAGTTCGAACGAACATTAGAACCCTATTAAATACAATGGATGCGAACGTTCGAATTCTAAAGTGCTAATTATAACAACTATTATGCATGTTATTGTCCTAAAAAGGGTTTGGGAACCCGGGTTCTGCACCAGGGGACATGTATCAATGCAAAAAGAAGTTTTAAAAACGGTCGTTTTTCGGGAGCAGTCATTTTAATGATGCATAAAGTGAAAAAAAAAAAGTCAAATATTCCTTTAAATATCGTACCTGGGGGGTGTCTAAAGTATGCCTGTGAAGTGCCACGTGTTTCCCGTGTTTAGAACTGTCCCTGCACAAAATGACACTTCTAAAGGAAAAAAAAGCCATTTAAAACTGCTTGCGGCTTTAATGTAATGTCTGGTCCCGGTAATATGGATGAAATTCTTTAAGAAAAATGGCATAGCTACCCCATGACCCCCCCCCCTACCCCAGCCCATTACCAGCCCCTTTGGGTCTTGTATGGATATTAAGGGGAACCCCGCACATAAAATAAAAAAGGCCCTATATACTCTGAACAGCCCTATACAGGCGGTGCATACAAGACAGGGACTGTAGGTTTGTTCTTATGTAGAGTCTGTTTGTAATTTTGAACAGGTACATTGTTGAAGTGTAGCTCCAGACCAAAAATCTATTTTTAAACTTTTTGGAAAACATAGGTAAGGGTTATCACCCCTGTAACATTTGTTTTGCTGTCTGTGCCCCTGTTCAGAACATTTCACCTCACTTTCCGTCCCAATGACAACTCTTTTTGAAATGTGGTCTTTTTCTTGAAACAAGGATTGCTGATAAAGCATCAGTACAGAGGAGACACCTTTCTCCCATATTTATTCTTACAGGAGAGAATTTTCCTTCCTAGTGGTAGATTTCCTCTCACTTCCTGTTGTCTTCTTGCGTTTGCAAGTAGGAGTCGTTTGTAAGTTGGATGTTTGAAAGTAGGGACCTGCCGTATATACTCTGCAGAAATAGGCCCCTTAGTTGTTGGTGTTGGCACAACACTGTAAGCACTCACAGTTACTCTTGGTTGGTGCTGGAACGCCCTGCTGTCAACTATTATATCAGGAATTTTAATTACATATAATTGTTGAACAGTGGTAGTAAAAATTGGGCCTTTGATGGTGGTGCTGGTGCCACAACACTGTAAGCCCTGACAGTTACTCTTGGTGGGTGCAGCAATGGGCCCTGCTGTGAATTATTAGATCAAGAATTGTAATTACATGCCCCTGTTGAACAGGGGCTGAAAAATTGGGCCTTAGGCACTGGTGGCACAACACTGCAACCCCTCACAGATACTGTACTTGGAGCACAGCAATGAGCCCTGTTGCAAAGTATTGCTTCAAAAATTGTAATGACACGCCCCTGTTAAACAGGGGCTGAAAAATTGGGCCTTAGGCACTGGTGGCACAACACTGCAACTCCTCACAGATACTGTACTTGGAGCACACCAATGAGCCCTGTTGCAAAGTATTGCTTCAAAAATTGTAATGACACGCCCCTGTTAAACAGGGGCTGAAAAATTGGGCCTTAGGCACTGGTGGCACAACACTGCAACTCCTCACAGATACTGTACTTGGAGCACAGCAATGAGCCCTGTTGCAAAGTATTGCTTCAAAAATTGTAATTACACGCCCCTGTTAAACAGGGGCTGAAAAATTGGGCGTTAGGCACTGGTGGCGGCACCCATAAACAAAAATGATCTTACAAGCTATCATCATCAATCGTATCATTGAGGACTCGGAGGAGGAGGATAGCCAGTCAACATAACAGCACAGGCACTCAGCATCAGCATCAGTCTTGAAGGGATGTGACATGTTAAAATCAATTAGTCTGTTATATCAGCATCAGGTGTGTGGTAGCTGGTGGTGATCCAAGACTGGTTCATCTTGATGAAAGTCAGTCGATCAACCGAGTCGGTGGACAGGCGCACCCTGTGATCCGTGACAAATCCTCCAGCAGCACTGAATGTGCGTTCCGAAAGAACGCTGGATGCAGGACAGGCCAGTAGCTCAATTGCATACTGTGCAAGCTCTGGCCAGTGATCCATCCTCAAGACCCAGTAAGCCAGAGGATTTTCGGTGGGGAAGGTGTCCAAGTCTGACCTTGCCCCTAGATATTCCTGCACCATGTTTATCAGACGCTGGCGATGGTTGCTGGAACCGATCATACTTTGGGGCTGCGGACTAAAGAATTGTCTGAACGCATCGGTCAGACGGCCACCTTCCCCACCGCTCCTTCTTTGACTGGCCGAAGCCTCAGCAACTCGTTGTCCAGGACCAGGAGTTTGCAACCTCCCAGTCTCTGGGAACGCGTTGCACAGACCTTTCTGCAAGGCCTCCCGGAGTTGTCTCATCCTCTGCTCCCTCTGCGACGGTAACATAAGGTCCGCAACCTTACCCTTGTACCGTGGATCAAGGAGAGTGGCCAGCCAGTAATGGTCCCTCTCCTTGATCCGAAGAATACGAGGATCCTTCCGCAGACTTTGCAGGATCAGGGAGGCCATGCAGCGTAGGTTTGCTGAGGCATTCGCTCCGGAGTCTTCTGGGTCACTAAGGACGACATGATCCGCAGCCACCTCCTCCCAGCCACGTACAAGTCCACTGGTTTCTTGGGACTGTAAATCATCCCTAAAAGACTGCTGCTGATGATGCTGAGTGCCAGCCTCCACCTCCATGCTGACACAATCCTCCTCCTCCTCCTCCTCCTCCTCTTCCTGTGCGATGGGTGGGACAGAAGGAACACTGTCTGGGTAAAGGGGGCCTTGAGAGGCAAGGAAGTCCTCCTCTTCCTGCCTCTGTTCTGCCTCAAGTGCCCTGTCCATTATTCCACGCAGCGTGTGCTCCAACAGGTGGACAAGAGGTACAGTGTCACTGATGCATGCACTGTCACTGCTCACCATCCTCGTGGCCTCCTCAAATGGTGCCAGGACAGTGCATGCATCCCTGATCATGCCCCACTGGCGTGGAGAAAAAAAACCAAGCTCCCCTGACCCTGTCCTGGTGCCGTAGTCGCACAGGTACTCATTGATGGCCCTCTGCTGCGTGTGCAGCCGCTGCAGCATGGCCAACGTTGAGTTCCACCTGGTGGGCATGTCACATATAAGGCGGTTCTTGGGCAGGTTCAACTCCTTTTGCAGCTCAGCCAGGCGAGCACTGGCATTATAAGATCTGCGGAAATGCACACAGACTTTCCTGGCCTGCCTCAGGACATCCTGTAAGCCCGGGTACCTGCCCAAGAAGCGCTGCACCACCAGGTTAAGGACGTGAGCCACACAGGGCACATGGGTCAGTTGTCCCTGTCGGAGGGCGGAGAGGAGGTTGGTGCCATTGTCGCAAACCACCATTCCTGGCTTAAGCTGGCGTGGCGTCAACCACCTCTCGGCCTGGCCCTGCAGAGCAGACAGGACCTCTGCCCCAGTGTGGCTTCTGTCCCCCAAACACACCAGCGCAAGCACGGCATGGCATCTTTTTGCCTGCGTACTTGCGTAGCCCCGTGAACGGCTACGGAGCACCGCTGGTTCATAGGACAAACCACAGGAAGAGGCCATGGAGGAAGAAGAAGAGGAGGGGGTGGAGGAGAGAGGTGTGTCACAACCAGTAGTAGCATTTTGGAGGCGTGGCGGTGGGACAACCTCCAACACTACTGCACCTTGTCCTGAATCCTTCCCAGCTGCCAAAAGAGTGACCCAATGGGCCGTGAAAGAAAGGTAACGTCCCTGTCCATGCCTGCTGGACCATGAGTCAGCGGTAATATGCACCTTACCGCTGACCGCCCTGTCCAGCGAGGCCAAGACATTGCCTTCCACATGCCGGTAGAGAGCCGGAATAGCCTTCCGTGAGAAAAAGTGGCGTTTGGGAACCTGCCACTGAGGAACTGCACATTGCACAAACTCACGGAAGGGGGCCGAGTCTACCAACTGAAAAGGCAGCAGTTGAAGCGCTAGCAATTTAGCCAAGCTAGCATTCAACCGCTGGGCATGTGGATGGCTGGGAGTGAACTTCTTTCGACGGTCCAGCAGCTGGGGCAGGGAAATTTGCCTGCTAGAATCGGACGTCGGTGTACTGCTAGCAGAGTGGGCGCAAGTACTTGGCTGTGACACACCTAATTCTACACCTTCATTCCTCTCAGTGCATGTTTCAGAGAGGACTGAAGTTATAGTGGGGTTGGAGATCCCAGCTGATGCGGTGCAAGGAGAGGTCCGCTTTGTTCTTTGGTGTGGGTCTTTGAGGTAGGCTTGCCAACGAGCTGCATGGCAGGTCAACATATGTCTGGTCAGGCATGTGGTACCCAAGCGGCTGATGTTTTGGCCACGCGATATACGCTTGAGACATATGTTGCAAACAGCAGCTGTGCGATCTGATGCACTAGCCTCAAAAAAGGCCCACACCAAAGAACTTTTTGAATGACGGGCAGAGGCAGCGCCCTGCACAGGCGGAGCTCTGCGGTGTGATTCCGTCGGTGTACTGCCCTTACGCTGGCCACCAAAGGGCATCCTGCCTCGTTGGAGATGTGCCTCCTCCTCATCCTCCTCCTCCTCCTCTCTCCTATTAGGCACCCACGTGGAGTCAGTGACCTCATCATCCCCTCCCTCCTCATCACTGGAGCCAATCTGGCAGTATGCTGCAGCTGCTGGAACATGACTGCCAGATTGGTGTCCTTCTTGAGCATCCCCTCTGTCTGCTCTCACGCTACTGCCTTCCTCTAGCTGGGTTTCATCATCAGACCCTTCGAAACGCTGGGCATCCTCCTGGAGCATGTACCCAACACTGTGCTGAAACAGTTCGGGGGACTCCTCAGGAGGAGGACATGGTGGGTCTAGGGAAGGAGTGACTGATGATTTGTCTGACATTGATACCAGGGAAGACGACGCTTTGGCAGCTGCTTTTCCAGTACCCTGAGCCTGGGTGAGAGAGGATGAGGAGGAGGAGGAGGGCTTGGTCATCCACTCTACCAAGTCTTCGGCATGATGTGGCTCAACATGTCCAGCTGCCGAAAAGAAGGACAAGCGTGTCCCATGGCCATGTGCTGATGACAATGCACCGCGTCCACGACCAGCACTGTTGCCCCCAGACACAGAGCCTGCTTGCCCTCTTTTATTGCCTCCTGACTGTCTGCCTCTCCTTGTTTGCCTTCCAGACATTCTAATAGATGGCCTGCAGGGAGATGGGAAAAAAGCAATAAGGGCTACCTTCAGGTGTCCTTCTCTGTCCCTTGAAACAAGGACTTTCACAGTGAAAGAAACTGACACTCTCCCTACCTACAGTTTTCTGTCCCTAGAAAAAATGTTTTTTTTAATCACAATATAGCACAAGGACAATTCACTCACTGTCCTTACAGGTCCCTGGAAACAAGGACTTGCAGAGTGAAATAAACTGACACTCTCCCTACCTACAGTTTTCTGTCCCTAGAATAAATGTTTTTTTTAAGCACAATATAGCACAAGGACAATTCACTCACTGTCCTTACAGGTCCCTGGAAACAAGGACTTGCAGAGTGAAAGAAAAAAAACACTCTCCCTACCTACAGTTTTCTGTCCCTAGAAAAAATGTTTTTTTTAATCACAATATAGCACAAGGACAATTCACTCACTGTCCTTACAGGTCCCTGGAAACAAGGACTTGCAGAGTGAAAGAAAAAAAACACTCTCCCTACCTACAGTTTTCTGTCCCTAGAAAAAATGTTTTTTTTAATCACAATATAACACAAGGACAATTCACTCACTGTCCTTCCAGGTCCCTGGAAACAAGGACTTGCAGAGTGAAATAAACTGACACTCTCCCTACCTACAGTTTTCTGTCCCTAGAATAAATGTTTTTTTTAAGCACAATATAGCACAAGGACAATTCACTCACTGTCCTTACAGGTCCCTGGAAACAAGGACTTGCAGAGTGAAAGAAACTGACACTCTCCCTACCTACAGTTTTCTGTCCCTAGAAAAAATGTTTTTTTTAATCACAATATAGCACAAGGACAATTCACTCACTGTCCTTACAGGTCCCTGGAAACAAGGACTTGCAGAGTGAAATAAACTGACACTCTCCCTACCTACAGTTTTCTGTCCCTAGAATAAATGTTTTTTTTAATCACAATATAGCACAAGGACAATTCACTCACTGTCCTTCCAGGTCCCTGGAAACAAGGACTTGCAGAGTGAAATAAACTGACACTCTCCCTACCTACAGTTTTCTGTCCCTAGAATAAATGTTTTTTTTAAGCACAATATAGCACAAGGACAATTCACTCACTGTCCTTACAGGTCCCTGGAAACAAGGACTTGCAGAGTGAAAGAAAAAAAACACTCTCCCTACCTACAGTTTTCTGTCCCTAGAAAAAATGTTTTTTTTAATCACAATATAGCACAAGGACAATTCACTCACTGTCCTTACAGGTCCCTGGAAACAAGGACTTGCAGAGTGAAAGAAACTGACACTGTCCCTACCTACAGTTTTCTGTCCCTAGAATAAATGTTTTTTTTAAGCACAATATAGCACAAGGAGAATTCACTCACTGTCCTTCCAGGTCCCTGGAAACAAGGACTTGCAGAGTGAAATAAACTGACACTCTCCCTACCTACAGTTTTCTGTCCCTAGAATAAATGTTTTTTTTAAGCACAATATAGCACAAGGACAATTCACTCACTGTCCTTACAGGTCCCTGGAAACAAGGACTTGCAGAGTGAAAGAAACTGACACTCTCCCTACCTACAGTTTTCTGTCCCTAGAATAAATGTTTTTTTAAGCACAATATAGCACAAGGACAATTCACTCACTGTCCTTCCAGGTCCCTGGAAACAAGGACTTGCAGAGTGAAAGAAACTGACACTGTCCCTACCTACAGTTTTCTGTCCCTAGAATAAATGTTTTTTTTAAGCACACTATAGCACAAGCACAAAACACACTGACACTCTCCCTACCTATCCTTCTCTTTCCCTAAACTAAAGGAATCCAGGTTAAGCAAGAAAGAAATAACAGTCACTGTCCCTGCCTATGCTGCTCTATCCCTGCTCCGGAACACACTACACTAGGCCGCCGTGCTGGCGGCCTTTTATAGTGTGGGGCGTGTACTAAACACCCTCAGCAATAATTGGCCACAGGCATCCTGCCTGTGGCCAATCATTGCTCTCCTCGCTGCCGGCGCTGTGATTGGCCAAGCATGCGGGGTCACAGTGCATGCTTGGCCAATCACAGCGCCTGGATGACACTGCGATGGCGTAGTGCATTGTGGGCCGTTCGCGTCACTCGAATTTGGCGCGAACGGCCCAAATCGTTCGATCTTCGTCGAACGATCGAACAGCCGATGTTCGAGTCGAACGTATGTTCGACTCGAACACGAAGCTCATCCCTAATTACAACATACAAAAACATACTTGGGGGGCACACCCTAAAAATGCTATACATCTAGGATGGTGCTGCTATAAGACCAAAGACAGTACAAAAGAGATTATAGTGCACACATGCACGCTCGCTCGTCCCCATCCCCTTTCCTGACCGGCCGGGCTGCGTGCTTGGATAAGGGTCTGGTATGGATTTTGGGGGGAACCTCACGCCGTTTTTTCGGCGTAGGGGGTTCCTCTTAAAATGCATACCAGACCTAAGGGCCTGGTATGCTCCTGGAGGGGAACCCATGCCGGTTTTTTATTTAAAATTTGGCGTGGAGCTGATAACAGCGGCGAGATCGCGGTCAGCCACTGAACACTTCCCTCTCCTCTCCCAGGTCAGCAAATCCGCAGCTAAAACGCGAAGGAACCGTGGAACGACAGATTGCGAACTTGACAAAGACTCCGGAGCTCAAAAACGCAACGCACAAGTGGGAACCCAGCCTGAATGTTGTCTGTGAAACCACTGTTCACTTCCTGTTCCAGTGACAACAGAACAAGAAATTAAGGTAATAGGTTTTGACTGGGTAGGATGACACAAACCGCAATTAACCACTTGCCCACCAGGCCAATTCTGACATTTTTTCTCCTACATGTAAAAACCATAATTTTTTTGCTATAAAATTACATAGAACCCCCAAACATTATATATGTGTTTTTTTAGCAGAGACCCTGGAGAATACAATGACGGTCATTGCAACTTTTTATCTCGCACGGTATTTGCGCATAAATTTTTCAAACGAGTTTAAAAAAAAAAAACAGTTTCATGTTTAAAAAAAAACAAAACAGTAAAGTTAGCCCAATTTTTTTGCATAATGTGAAAGATTAAGTTACGCCGAGTAAATAGATACCTAACATGTCACGATTCAAAATTGCACACGCTCATGGAATGGCGCCAAACTTTGGTACCTAAATATCCCCATAGGCAACGCTTTAATTTTTTTTACTGGGTACATGTTTTGAGATACAGAGGAGGTCTAGGGCTATAATTATTGCTCTCGCTCTAATGTTCATGGAAACACCTCACATGTGTGTTTTGAACACCGTTTTAATTTGTGGGCGGGACTTACGTATGCGTTCGCTTCTGCGTGCGAGCACACGAGGACAGGAGCACTTTAAAAAAAACTAAAAATTTTAATGTTATGTAGCGGGTATGTACTTTCCCCTGGTGTAATTTGAACTTGGCAGAGACATCAGTGATGTGTAATTCCCTGCGGCCCAGTGGGTGGCGCTGTCGCCCTGGGTTGGGGTTGAATCATTGCTGTGTGCCAGGCCTCCTTTTTGTCCTCTCTCGGCAGCGGTATGGTGGGGCGGGGAACCCGCTGTGCTTGCTGGGAGAGGGTATAAAGGGGCTGGCCATCTTTGTCACGGGGTCAGAGTCCCAGGCACCTTCAGCCTGCAGGCGGTGGTTCGTGTCGGTCCTCTGGGCGGCCTAGGCCTAGAGGACAGTCGGAGGTCGTGTTCCATCTCAGGCACCTTCGGCTTGGGGTGAGGTACTCGGATGGAGGTCAGGAGCTCAGTGCCCACCACTGAGTTCCGCGAGGGAAAGAGATCCTAGGGAACCCCGGGAGTGGGTACCCGAATCCGGAAGGCGTAATGGACCGGGGGGAGCTCCTCACTTGAAGACCCGGTGCAGCATATTGCCGGTGACGGGTGAGCCTCTCGCTGGAGACCGCCTGGAGGGAAATCTCCCCCCGCTCGGAGACCTCAACCCACTTTCAGGGAAGAAAGTGGAGAACACATTGTGTCTGGGCCTATTCGCATCCACACCCCCTTTTCTGTTCTATTCCTCAAGGGAGTTCAACTGATTGTGTTCATTCAAGAAGAATAAAGGAGTGTTGGACTTTAATGGTGTGGGGCTCATTTCCTGACAGACATTGTTCAAGGTGACTCTGTGATGGAGGATCCAGGTGCACAGCACTGACCCGAAGGTAATACAAGAACGTTGCTTATACCGCACTAACACCTGTGGTGGAAGCCAGGCGTGGTGTCCCCGCTCCCTCCCCTCTAAGGTACCCCTAGACAAGAGAAAGACGAGCTGAAGACAAGAGTGGACCAGGGGGGCGCTACAGTTAATTTTACTTAAAAAAAAATATTTTGACACTTTTTTGATCACTTTTATTCCTATTACAAGGAATGTAAACATCCTTTGTAATAGGAATATGGCATGACAGGACCTCTTTACAGTGAGATATGAGGTCAATAAGATCCCACATCTCACCTCTAGGCTGGGAAGCCTAAAATAAAAATAAATAAAATAAACGATCACAGATTCACAGCCGAAGCGGCACCATTTTTTTTTTAATGCAGAGACCAGGCGTGACGTCATAACATCGTGCCCGGCCTCCGACGATCATAGGGACTCTGATCTCTGATCAACATCCGGGGCCGGTGGATCCTGTCTCCGACTCACCGATCGCACGGGTAAGTCGGTAGAAGCACCGGAGGGCGGCGGGAGGAGGGACGTCCCCTCTCGCCGCCCGTAAGAACGATCAAGCGGCGGAACAGCCATTATGATTATTCTTATGGTATAGGGAATCGCCGGCTGAAAATTATGATATCTGAATGATGCCTGTAGCTGCAGGCATCATTCAGATATCCCCCCTCAAAGCCCAGGATGTCATATTACGGCCAGCGGTCGGCAAGTGGCTAAAACTCTAGTAAAATAGCATATTTATCTCATCCAGCTTCTCCACTGGAGAGACTTTCCATCAATTCCCGTCTCTGTGACACCCTGTCATCAAGGCGAGAAATGAAAATAAACTTCTTAAGTCTCTTTTAGACTGGCAGCAGTTTTTTCTTTTGAATTGCTGATCGGCAATTCATATTGTGGGACTTTGCTGTGAGCCAAACATTTGGTATTGATCTCAATGGGCAAGTTTGACAGACAGCGCCACCTGTCAAACTCTGCAGCGCAAGTTGAAAATGCCATGGCCACAACGCAAAGCATTGCACCCGTCACATTTTCTACAGCCCTATCAGGCTGTAATGTTAGAGTTAAGCCCTGTACACATGATCGGTTTTACAGATGAAAACAGTCCGATGGGCTTTTTTCATCGGACAAACCAATCGTGTATGGGACCCATCGGTCTTTTTTCCATCGGTTTTAAAAAATAGAACATGTTTTAAATTTTTCTGATGGATCAAAAACCGATAGCAAATTCCGATCGTCTATGGGCAAGTCCATCGGATAAAAAACCCACGCATGCTCAGAATCAAGTCGACGCATGCTCAGAAGCATTGAACTTAATTTTTCTCGGCTCATCGGAGTGTTTTACGTCACCGCGTTTGAAACGGTCGTTTTTTTGACTGATGGTGTGTAGGCAAGACTGATGGAGGTCAGCTTCATCGGGTTTCCGATGGACAAAACCATCGGATCAGAATCCATAGGATATCCGATCGTGTGTACGAGGCTTTAGGGTGGGCAGCCAAGGAGAGTGGTAAAACTGCAGCTCAGCTGCCCACCCCCCGCACATTTTAAAGAACCCTTAATGTTTCCCCAGTGGTAATGTAGAAAAATGCCCCAAAATTTTTATTTGGTTACACCCTTACTCTAAAACATGTATTCTCTAATTTGACTAATTTCTAGATGTCTGTTCAGGATAAAAAAATGTTTGACATGTACAGTACTTTATCAGGGAGACTGACAAAAATCAAACCTAGACATTTTTAGATTGTAAGCTCTAACGAGCAGGGCCCTCTGATTCCTCCTGTATTGAATTGTATTGTAACTGTACTGTCTTCCACCATGTTTTAAAGCGCTGCACAAACTGTTGGCGCTATATAAATCCTGTATTATAATAATAATAATAATAATAATAATAATAATAATAATAATATAAAACCCAGTTGTATGAAAATCTTTGATCTGTGGCCTGCACTCTTTCAGCCAACCAACAGGGGAAAAAAAATAATAGTCAGTGGAGATCATTTAAAAAAAAGGTCACTCCCCTTTATTATTATTATTTTTTATCATTATTTATTATTAGTAAAAAGCATGTCTGGATTCTATTTTTCATATTTTAGTACAGTTCACTATTTTTATTATACTGGAAAGTGAGTTGACGCTGAGAAGCTTAGATGTAGTCTTGATTAATTGAAACAACCATTTTTCACCAGCAGAGGTCAGAAAAAGATAACTGACTGCAGTAATGACTAGATTTTCCGTACTCTTTCCACAGGCAAATCTATGTTTTCAGTATCATGCAGGATAAAAACATGCACACTGAAAACTGACTTTAATAACCGTATACAAGAGAAAAAGAAACTCATATTTAAAATATGAATGTTGGTGTATTTGTCAGACCAGTCGCCAGTCTTTGGCCATAATCTTTGTATCAGGTTTGTAGAACAAATGAAGAAAAATCTGCCATTTGTAAATGGTGAATATGCAAAAAAAAGCATGGCTTGTAACATTTTCCATCTATTCATTGATTAATAAATATTCCTTAAAATGTTACTAAATGAATCAGAGTATAATGTATGTTAAACACAAATGTATTTAGTTTTGTTTTGATTTGTAATTCATTAAAAAGCAATTAAATTACATGTTTTAAGCCCCATACACACGGTCGGACTTTTGCCCAACAAACTTCGTTTGAAGCAAGTTGGACCAACAATCCGACCGTGTGTACGCTCCATCGGACAAACTTTTTTCGTTTTGGTTTTGGATTTCATCGGACAAAAGTTGGGTCTGCAAACGGACAAACTTTTGCCCAACAAAAGTCCGATGGAGCAAAGTCCGACCGTGTGTACAGATAACCATCGGACTTTAGTCCGATGGACTAAACAACTAATGTTAAAATCAACCAACAATAGCAGAAGTTGACCAAAGGGTGGCAGTAAAGATCAGAAAAGAGCAGAAAAAACACGTGATGTTGTAAGAAGTTTTAAGAAAGTTTGCAGAAAAGTCCAAGCGTGTGTATGCTATGGGTGTTCCCAACCAACTCTGTTCGGACAAAAAAACCACGGAAAAGTCAGATGGAAGTCCGACCGTGTGTACGAGGCTTTATATGCAAAACTGTTAAAGAGAGGGTTTGACACGAATATTACATGCATTCCAATGTGTTACTGTAACTACACATGTATATTCTAATTATTCTAGCCAAAAATGAACAAACTTGCTTCCATGTGCAATGCAAGTAAACCTGTTGCCTTTAAACATTAACCACATGTGCATCATTTATAAAGCTGGACTGTAGAAACTATTGCTCCACAGTCGTTCAATGTTAAATCACTGTCTGGCTAAAAAAATAACAGGCATTTACCTGAAAACTGCCCCTGAAGAGGGATCGCGGTGGTAGTATTAGTGAACTTAAAGCATTTGTTAACCCAAAAAAACAAAAAATAAAGATCCTGTTACCTTAAAGCTTGTTATATACAGCACAGTGCTTGTGCTGTGTATTTTTGCCGCCTGTATCACCTAAAATACCTGGTTGATCCTGCCAGTTTCTACCCTCCCCTCTCTGCACTGACTCTGATGTATCAGGGCTGCCGAGCTCTGACACCGTGGTCATTGAACACGAAAAAATACAAGAAAAAAAAGAAAAGATTAAAAAAAGAACATACCTCCATCATACGCTGCTATCTGCAGCTCTCCGTGTGTCTCCTCCCCCGCACCCTCCCCGTCATCTTTCACTATCACTGATCTGCTCCTCTCCCCACTGCTTTAAAACTATCTAATCTGCATATCATCCCCTCTGTCATATAGAAAAGCTGTGTCCTAGTTCCTGCGCTTTATTAAAAAAATAAATAAAAATTCTACCTGTTTTAACAGTGTCTTCCAGCGATCACATGACTCCAGGCTCTCAGCTCCTCTCCTCCCCTCCTCCCTGGCTGATGTCAGCAGGGGAATCTCGGCCCTGCCCACTGGAGATCTCAGACAGGGAGAGATGAGAGCCTGGAGTCATCTTATCGCTGAAAGAAACTGTTAAAACAGGTAGAAATCTTTTTTTTTTCTTTTTTTTTTTTTTTAAAAAGCACAGGCACTAGGGTGCCACTTTTTATCTGACAGAGGGGATGAGATACAGATCAGATAGTGGCTTAACAACCACTTTAAGCCTAGTACATACGTTACTTTTTTTTCATTCAATCCAGCAGGCTGAATGAAAAAAAGAGAGGTCGCTGTACTAACTGCAATGTTAGTACATCAATCTCCCCCGCTGTGCTATTGTATTCTGACAGGGGGGGGCTCCCCCACCACCAGATCACACCAGTCAGTGCTTGCAGCCATTGGCTGCAAGCGCTAATCAGATATCAATCAGCTGCTGGTTTTCAAGCATGCTCGTTTGACAGAAGCCAGTTTTGAGATCAGCTTCTGTTGGACAGCTGTACACACAGGCCGAAAGTTGTCCGGTTTCTAGTCTGAGGCCTCGTACACACGGCCGAGATTCTCGTTGAAAAAAACATATCATTTTTTTCGACGAGATTCTTGGACAAGAAACTTGTCCCGGCCGAGTGTACACACGCTCGTTTCAAAGAACCCGCGGTTCTTTGAAAGGAGTGTACGCGGTGACGTCATCGACTACGTCGAGCATGCGCTCGTCACATTCGATGCCGTCGCCGCCATCTTGGTATACCCTACGTATGCCTAGGAAGCTACCGCGCATGCGTCGAATTCATTTCGAACATGCGCGGGCTTCCGGGAGGACAGGTAAGTGTACACACACTCACTTTTCTCGTCGAGAAACATGCCGAGGAGAATCTCGACGAGAAAATAGAGAGCAGGTTCTCTATTTTCTCGTCGAGGTTTCTTGTCGGAGAAACCCGATAGCAGCGTACACACGACCGATTTACTCGGCAAGACCTCTCTGCCAGCAAGTTTCTTGCTGGTTCTTGCCGAGAAAATCGGTCGTGTGTACGAGGCCTCAGGGCTGATTTCAGCTGATGTTCGGCCAGTGTGTATGGGACTTTAGAGCTAAGGAATACAGTGTCGTCCCCTCCCTACCTGCTGTCCTTTGATTGAGCAGTAGATCAGAACAGCAGAAACACACTGACAGAAAAGGACTGGGAACTTTTGGCCTCGGAGGCAGACACAACAAACTGACCCTTTCATGACAGAGGTGGATTTCTGTGGGTTTGGGTGGCGTTGTGGCACAGAAGGTGTGCCACAATGCCACCATGGATGATGCAATGAAAACATTCATTGCGCATATGTCAGAAACATTAGTGCAAACTGATCCAAATACAGGAGTTAATCTATTTGAAAACATACGGTAAAATTTAGCTCAGCCTGCACAAATGGTTCTGACATTCATACAACAAATGTTTTAGAAATAGACCCTTTTTTGTAACACACCTTTTTCACATATATATGCTCAACATGGTGATTGTTCGACAACTGTACTTGTGTCAATCCCACTATGTTTTATATAACCCCCTTTTTTTTATTGGAAAAAATAATAAAAACTATTGGAAAAAGAAAAAATGGTGATTGTTAACAAGCCTCAGTGAAAAGGCTTTATGGTCACAAGGTAAAGAAATGCATACTGCATGTGTTATGTACATTTTTGGCACATCTATTTTTGTGGCATAAATTTCACCATACAAATTTTTTGATGACTTTCACCATTACTGTTATACAGTTTTCATCAAAAATGAATTTACCAAATTCCAAAAAGTTGTGGATACTAACCTCGGATTATTTTAGAACACCCCAGAATGCTCAAAATCGAAGGAAAAATCTTCCTAGATAGAGTGCATTTAATGTATTTTTTACATGTTATTTATCTGTAAAAATCTGCCTTGTATAGACATCCAAAGGCCCTTAGGCTACTGCTGAACACCGCCGTATTGGATGCAATGTCAGCAGCTCCAGCAGACTCAGATCTACTCTATAGTATTCCCCTTTGGTCCTTCCACTGACAGCTAAAGAAAAGGTTAAGGAGGAAAGTGAGGGAAGTGGAGGAGCTAGGCCAGTATAGACAGTAATCAGACTTTCATAGAAGAGGAGAGAGCTTTGATGTGTAAGGACAGAGAGGCTGTGCTAGGGAATTGATTACATTTTCTAGCAAGCTGAAAGGCTCATGAACTAAATGCAGTTAATAATGCAATGATACTATTTAGAATATGTATTTTATTTTTGTTTCACATACCTTTTATATTTTTATCAAAATTTACATGCCAATTAAGCTGTCCAGCAAAAGAGACAATTACAAGAATTGGCCCACACTCTAATGCCACTTACACACGGTCGGAATTTCCGACAACAAATGTTCGATGTGAGCTTGTTGTCGGAAAATCCGACCGTGTGTATGCTCCATCGGACATTTGCTGTCGGAATTTCCGAGAACAAATGTTTGAAAGCTGGTTCTCAAATTTTCCGACAACAAAACTTGTTGGAAATTCAGATCGTATGTAGCCAATTCCGACGCACAAAAATTCTACGCATGCTCTGAATCAATTTGACGCATGCTCGGAATCATTGAACTTAATTTTTCTCGGCTCGTCATAGTGTTGTACGTCACTGCGTTCTTGACGTTTGGAATTTCCGAGCAACATTTGTGTGACCGTGTGTATGCAAGACAAGTTTGAGCCAACATCCGTCGGAAAAAAATCCACGGTTTTGTTGTCGGAAATTCCGATCGTGTGTACGCGACATAAGGTCCCTTCCACAAGAGGAGGGCTCAGTTGGAGTCCGCCTGCTCAGCGGGGAATTTGTCCACTGATCCCTGCTGAACAAGGGAGATGGCTGGTCTGTGTCTGCTCAACTTATGCAGAGTGGACACAGACACAGCCTGCTCTCCTCTATGGGTGGTCAGATGTAAACAGACTACTTGTCCGTTTACACTCGATTGCCATCTGATTCACCAGACGCATGGGAAACGGATCCCTAGCTGTCTGTTTTTAGCGGATAGGATGGGATTGAATGTTGGCAAGTGTCAACGGACACATGTCCATTGACACCCGCTGCTCCATAAAGAAGACTGGAGTGTCCGATCAGGTCCGCCTGAAAAACTGACCCGATCGCTCCACTAGTATGAAAGGGGCCTAACACTGGCAGGAGCAGTTTTGGGAGTATTTTTTTAAGATTTAACCCTCATAATACACATTTGTGTAGAAATGCAATCATTTTCATAGTTAAAAGTTGACCATTGTAAGTACCCCTAGAGGTGTTATAGGTTGTTCCATGCTCTATTACTGTCACTTCCTATGGACAGCTTAAACTGCATGCACATGTTAAGAAAATATGAAAGGAAGTCATGTAAATGAAAAAAGGAACCAATATACTGAATGCTGTTATTACATGTAATAACTATATAAACTTCTAAGATAGCAACAGTGTTTTTTTTAAGGTGTTGGACATCAATTTAAGTTAGCAGAAGATTAAAGTATATCTAAACCTACTGCAGCTTGCCAGTCCTTAGATTGGCTAAATCTTAGTTAGTTAGCTTAGTTTTTACTAAATACATTTTCTGCAAGTACAGAAAAATACCCATTGATCCCGGCAGGCATCCAGTGTCCTTGTAACCTTCCTTCAATGGACTGATAAATCAAATAATGTTATCTTATTCCAAGCTATCTTATTTGAATTACAAATCAACTTACCTACTGTATATATAATGGATTTGAGGAGAAAAGGGAGGTGTTTGCAGCTCAAATTAGGAGAACAGCCTAGGGTGACAACACTGCTGTCACCCACAGGCCTGGTTCACATTGGTGCTACATGCACTCCGACTTTGAGAGCACAAGTCGCATGACAAGTCACGCCTCATTAAGTGCAATGGAACCGTTCTAATAGGAGCAACTTGAGTCGCTCCGACTTAGAAAAAGGTCCCTGCACTACCTTTGGTAGCACGACTTGCATTGACTTCTGTTAAAGTAGTCGTATGCAGGTCGTGCCGAAGTCATGCTAGGATGTCGGCTTCAAAAGGCACGCAAAAGTGGTAGTGTGAACCCGGCCTTAAGACAGGAAGTGCGTTACTTGCAGGACACCAAGAAAAAAAAAAAAGCCTGAAAAAATAAAGCTTCTTTAGCTACTATATTTTAGAATGTGTAAGCTATAATTGTTCAAATTAAAGTTTTTGGGTTTAAATATATTTTAAATGTCAGATTAAAGCGCAACTATAAAAGAAAGTCAAGAGTTCAGTTGTTTTAGGCTTAGTATGGGGTTAAGCTTAAGTCTGTATTCACACATCTGGCAGTGCAGTTTCAGTGTTGTGCATATTTGGCGTGTGTTTCATGCAATTAACATGTGTTACCAGTCATCCCTAAAATGTGTGTTTTGCTGGAAACCACAGTAAAAGATGCAGCAAGTAGGATCTTTAAGACCCCTTTCACACTGAAGCTAAAGTGCCGGTCGTTTTTGCGGTGCTTTAGCGGATTTTTAGCGGTGCTTTTCGCCTTTTTTTTAAGGTTACGTGACAAAGTGACCTTATAAAAAAGGAAAAAATACCAGTTTTGCAGTGCTTTCAAAGTGCTTTTAAGGTGCTTTGGAAGCGCTACTCATTCATTTCAATGGACGGGTGTTTTGGGAGCGCATAACTATTCACCCCCCTAGAGTCAATACTTTGTAGAGCCACCTTTTGTGGCTATAACAGCTCCAAGTCACTTTGGATAAGTCTCTATGAGCTTGCCACATCTTACCACTGGGATTTTTGACCATTCCTCTTTGCAAAACTGCTCCAGCTCCTTCAAGTTGGATGGTTTGCGCTTGTGAACAGCAATCTTTAAGTCTGACCACAGATTTTCTATTGGATTGAGGTCTGGGCTTTGACTAGGCCATTCCAACACATTTACATGTTTCCCCTTAAACCACTCAAGTGTTGCTTTAGCAGCGTGTTTGGGGTCATTGTCTTGCTGGAAGGTGAACCTCCATCCTAGCCTCAAATCACAGAGTGGTACAGGTTTTGCTCAAGAATATCCCTGTATTTAGCACCATCCATCTTTCCTTCAACTCTGACCAGTTTCCCAGTCCCGACTGCTGAAAAACATCCCCACAGCATGATGTTGCCACCACCATGTTTTACTGTGGGGGATGGTGTTCTTTGGGTGATGTGATGTGTTGGGTTTGCACCAGACATAGCGTTTACTTTGATGGCCAAAAAGTTAAATTTTAGTCTCATCAGACTAGAGCACCTTCCTCTATACATTTTGGGAGTCTCCCACATGCCTTTTTGCAAACTTGCCATTTTATTTTTTGCTGAAAGTAATGGCTTTCTTCTGGCCACTCTGCCATAAAGCCCAACTCTATGGAGTGTACGGCTTATTGTCGTCCTATGTACAGAAACTCCAGTCTCTGCTGTGGAACTCTGCAGCTCCTCCAGGGTTACCTTAGGTCTCTGTGCTGCCTCTCTGATTAATACCCTCCTTGCCCGGTCTGTGAGTTTTGGTGTGCGGCTGTCTCTTGGCAGGTTTGCTGTTGTGCCATGTTTTTTCCATTTGGTTATGATAGATTTGATGGTGCTCCTAGGGATCATCAAAGATTTGGATATTTTTTTATAACCTAACCCTGACTTGTACTTCTCAACAACATTGTCCCTTACTTGTTTGGAGAGTTCCTTGGCTTCATGGCAGTGTTTGGTTAGTGGTGCCTCTTGCTTAGGTGTTGTAGCCTCTGGGGCCCTTCAAAAAGGTGTGTATATGTAATGACAGATCCCGTGACATTTAGATTGCACACAGGTGGACATCATTTCACTAATTATGTGACTTCTGAAGGTAATTGGTTGCACCAGAGCTTTTTATGGGCTTCATAACAAAGGGGGTGAATACATACGCAAATGACAATTATCAGTTTTTTTATTTCTGAAAAATAGTTTTATGTATATATTTTTCTAAATTTACTTCAGAAACTTAGACTATTGTGTTCTGATCCATCACATATTATTCAGATTAAAAAAAAAAACATTGAACTAAAGGCTGTAATGTAACAAAATAGGTAAAAATCCTAAGGGGGGTGAATACTTTTGCAAGGCACTGTGTGTATGTGTGTGTATGTGTGTGTGTATATATATATATATAATTATATAAAAGGCTCAAACAAACACCAAACTGCGGTCCCCGACTGATTTACCATAAAAAAACTATATCGGCTGTCATTAATGAGAAGCCGTCCAAATACAGAAATGGGACTAAAATAAAAAAAACAATCATATCGATGGCCCATCCAGTTAGTTGGAACAAATCAGTAGCAATCATTACATGAATCACATTGCTGATAGAGGGTAAATTGACAAGGCAGTGATATTTGGTGGTATTTAGGAGGGACTGAGTGCTTACAATGAATCAACCAAATTTCAGTGCCTGAATGACTTACACTAAAGCTAGCAATGCTAAGACAAAATGTACCATAAACATTCAACAAAATGTATACTCACAGCATCAATGCCCCCAATTGGCTGTCAAGTGTGTGTTTTTACTAGAAAGAGTACTGGGGAGAGAAAGGAGAATGATTGGGCCCACTGCTTAAAATATGACTAGATGTTGCAAGTCATATCTACTTTCATATGAATCTCATGCAAAAGGTGTGCTTGTATGCATGGAGACATGTGGCTTAACACACCTTTTATGGTCTTCCAATTTAGGGGTTCCTTGGTGGGATTGATTGTGTATAAAGCCTGAAAATTTCTATTTATCTGCATTGTTATTTCTTTTTTCAAAAACAAATTCACAGTTATACGACTCAAGTAACCATACAATATTATTCTACCTATCTCCGAGCTAATACCAGCATTGTTAAGAATATAAACTATGAAAGTACCATATTCCAAACTGTTGCTGTACAATTTTGTGCAGTGCACTTGGGGGGTATCTGCAAGAGGAATTAATCAATTTCTGCTTGACAGCAAATGACTGTGTCCTAGGTCTGTATGTTTTCTCTAACAGTGGGAGATGCCCTATAGCTATCACTGCTGACATTCCATATAGGCTCCTCTAGGACTGACAAGGTCAGAAATATTTCAATGTTTTGATTCCTTTAACTTTCCACTGAATTATGCACAAGATATGTAATCATTAAAGATGAACGACTTTAATAAAATATTTTGCTGTCTTAATACAGAGTAATTTTAAGTTAATTTAAGTAGAAATTAGATCATTTTCATAGGTTTAATATTCTTGTCTATGCTTTATTATGATGTTTTATGTTAGAATTATGTACAGCAATGCCCTTTCCCCTAGTTTATTTAAAATATAATTTTGTCTACTTAAAAAACAAACAAAAAAAAAACTTCCCCTACATCCTATCATAATTTGCTACTGTGCTGGGCTTATCCATATGTGCAACATATGACATTACTAAGGATGATATACTGAAGCAACGTATAATATGGGATGTAATTGTTTTCTACCAGTAAATCTAGAACCAGCAATTATAACAGTCATTTGTTAAGCTTTTTTGCATTGCTAAACTGAAGAAAGTAAATGGTACTCTAGAATGTACTAAGTCATATTCTGCATAGACTGACACACACCAGCACTGGCGATGCGTAACAAAAACCAATATGTAATGCTCAGTTGCAATAAGTACATGTGTCGTGCTGCTGTCCTACCATCACAACCAGGATCTAAATGGGACCACACACAACTTAAATAAAGGCAAGCATAAGGGGTTATTGGTACAAAGTTCATTTTTAGAGTCAAAAGCTAAGATTAATGTGCGGGAACTTAAAATGAAGAGTTAGACTTGCAAATTATAGCAAGCAGGACAGTATTTTAATCAGGATGGTGCTCTGATTGAGAGAGGTTTTTGTGATTTTGGCAGTAGACTTTTACTCCTATTTAATTAATTGCTATTTATTAGAAATGTTATTGGTTTACTATTTTCCAGCTATCTACTACCTTGAGATCCACAAAGTGATGGCTGGATGTTAGGTGATCGTTGCAAGGTGCAAGGTGGCCACATAGGTCATAGCCATTAGAATAATTATAAGAACAGTGGTCATCAACCCTGTCCTGAGGGCCCACTAACAGGCCAGATTTTATGTATTACTTTGGGGAGATGCAGACTAGAATACTGCAATCACTGAGCAGCAAATGATATCACCTGTGATGTATTTCAGTTATCTTGCAAACCTGGCCTGTTAGTGGGCCCTGAGGACAGGGTTAATGACCATTGTATTAGAATATTCATATCATCAGACCCAAAACGTGGTAGTAAGTAATTTAAGAGTAGAAGGTTCTTTGATCATTTTTTATATTTTTATAAAATATTTGCTGCACATTTACTGGCTGACACATTCACCCATAATATTTATAGTTACCAATACCATCCATAAGCCAGATAACCAAAGATTAAATAATAATTGATTTTTTAGAACATTGCAAGAGTCATTTGGGTGATTCTTTCCACAAGCAAAAATGGAGAAAAGGAAGCCGCTCAGGTGTAGAAATCCTCCAAATTACCTCCTCCCAGCAGCCAAGGGTGCAAGCAATGCCAATATCAGCAAACAGGAACAAAAAAGTCTTCTGGATAGCAGCACTCCAAAAATAAAAGCCTTTATTTTAAAATTCAGGGATCCAAATACACACTGCACATCACGTCACACTGGTCAAAAACTAGCTAACGCGTTTCACACCGTACTAGTGCTTATTCATAGCTACCTACTGCACAAATTTAATCTAATTTTACCCTAAAAGAAGGGTCATGTGATCCAACACCAAGTGAAAGTAATGATTCAGTGATTGGCTGTGAATGAGGTGATTCGAGTGAAAAAGAAGGGTGTGGTCCACCAACCACTGTGATATGAAAAAAGAATCCTTCTCAAAAAACGCAATCAATGAAAAAGAAACATATATAAAAGATATATATATGTATATATGTGTAAAATGTGGTGTGAACAATAATAAGGTGTGGTATAATAATGTGTGAAATATAGTGAACACTAAAAATAAACACCAAAAATAAGAATATGAATAATAAATTGGAACAGAAAAGATATAATTCATATAAATGTAATATGTGTGACAAAGAACAACTATATGTATAATGACTGATTGACGTGGAAATAATGAAGCATAAGGAGATTTACATAAGTAATTTTAACCCCTTGTAAAGGTGAAAGTGAAAATTTAAACGAAAACATAAAGGATATGTGTGTGTATATATATCGTGACATATATTGGGTGGTGAAGTCAATAGTCAGTACGACACTATAGATGAATTAATTAAAAGTGTACGTTCCAAGCCATACAATACCAAGTTTAATTAATTAATGCAAACTCCAACATCCTTATATTTTTATTTTTTGTTTTTGTATGAATATGTTTGTGTATTCAATCAATCAATGTTTTGTTCTTAACCACCTCCCTACTGTGCACGAAAACCCCCTTCCTGCCCAAGCCATTTTTCAGCTTTCAGCACTGTCACACTTTGAATGACAATTGCGCGGTCGTGCGATGTGGCTCCCAAACGAAATTTGCGTCCTTTTTTTCCCACAAATAGAGCTTTCTTTTGGTGGTATTTGATCACCTCTGCGGTTTTTATTTTTTGCGCTATAAACAAAAGAAGAGCGTCCAGTTTGGAAAAAAAAAACACTATTTTTTACTTTTTGCTATAATAAATACCCATTTTTTTTTTAAATAAAATTTTCCTCAGTTTAGGCCGATACGTATTCTTCTACATATTTTTGGTAAAAAAAAAAATCACAATAAGCGCGTATTGATTGGTTTGCGCAAAAGTTATAGCGTCTACAAAATAGGGGATAGATTTATAGCATTTTTTTTTTATTAGTAATGGCGGCGATTTGCGATTTTTATTGTGACTGCGATATTGCGGCGGACACATCGGACACTTTTGACACATTTTTGGGACCATTCACATTTATATAGCGATCCCTGCTATAAAAATGCATTGATTACTGTATAAATGTGACTGGCAGGGAAGGGGTTAACCACTAGGGGGCGGGAAGGGGTTAAATATGTTCCCTCAATGTGTTCTAACTGTGGGGGAGGGGACTGACTGGGGGAGGGGACCGATGGTTGTCCCTATGTACAAGGGACACAGCATCGGTCCCCTCTCCCTCGCAGGACGTGGATCTCTGTGTTTACACACAGAGATCCACTTTCCTGCTCGTTTCGCGGGCAATCGCGGGTGCCCGGCGGCAATCGCGGCCGCCGGGCACGCGCATCGGGGCCTTGGGAACGCGGCGGGCGCGCGCGCGCGCCCCCTAGCTTGTTTTAACCACTTCAATACAGGGCTTTTTTTGGCACTTCTCTCCTACATGTACAAATCATCATTATTTTGCTAGAAAATTACTCAGAACCCCCAAACATTATATATGTTTTTTTAGCAGACACCCTAGGGAATAAAATGACGGTCATTGCAACATTTTTTCTTGCACAATATTTGCGCAATAATTTTTCAAACGCCTTTTTTAAAAAAAAAAAATGGTTTCATGAATTAAAAAATAACAAAACAGTAAAGTTAGCCCAATTTTTTGGGAACATATGAAAGATAATGTTAGGCCGAGTAAATAGATACCTAACATGTCACGCTTTAAAATTGCGCACACTCATGGAATGGCGCCAAACTTCGGTACTTAAAAATCTCCATAGGCGACGCTTTCATTTTTTTTACAGGTTACCAGGTTAGAATTACAGAGGAGGTCTAGTGCTAGAATTGTTGCACGCGCTCTAACGCACGCGGCGATACCTCACATGCGTGGTTAGAATGGCGTTTACATATGTGGGTGACTTACGTGTGCATTCGCTTCTGATCGCGAGCTACCGGGGACAGGGACGTTTTAATTATTATTTTTTATTTATTTATATATTTTACTTATTTTTTTATTTTTTTACAATGATTTAACTTTTTTTTTTTTTTTGATCACTTTTATTCCTATTACAAGGAATGTAAACATCCCTTGTAATAGGAATGTGTGTGACAGGTTCTCTTTATTGAGAGATGCGGGGTCAATAAGACCCCACATCTCTCCTCCAGGCTGGAAAGCATGAGATCAGTGAAATTTTTTTCACTGATTTCATACTTACAGCCGCCATGGCGGCTTTGTTTACATTTGAGACCCGGGCGTGACGTCATCACATCGCGCCCGGGCCTCCGACGATCATAGAGATGACTGGTGACCATGTGGTCACCAGTCATCTCTATGCTCATCACGTGACTCCACCAACGATGCCGGAAGATTCGCTCCGGGTCCCCGATCGCACGGGGGAGCCCGGAGAAGCACCGGATGGCGGCGGGAGGGGGGGTGTCCCCTCCCGCCGCCTATAAGAACAATCAAGCGGCGGAACCGCCGCTATGATCATTCTTATGGTGCACAGAATCGCCGGCACTTCAAAAGGATATCTGAATGATGCCTCTAGCTGCAGGCATCATTCAGATATCCCCCTACAAAGCCGAGGACGTCATATGACGTCCACCCAGGATGGGAGATCCCATCTGTGGATGTCATTTGTCTATGGCTGGGTAGGGAAGTGGTTAAAGGGAGGACGTCATATGACGTCCTCCCAGAACGAGAGTGTCCTCTGCCCGCCGTCAATTGACAGTGGGCGGGGGACAAGTGGTTAATCTTGATTGTCATAACATGTTCCTATATTTTAATTTTTAGTAATAGATTTTGTATTATTTATTATTATAATTAACTTTATTATTATTGTTTTTTGTGTATATATACTAACTGTGGATGAAAAACTACTATATTAATTGATTAATCAAACTCGTATTATGTTGTATTATGCTATATATCTAAATGTGTGTCCTGTGTGAAGCGCACCAAGCTAGTATTAAACACATACAACGTGCATAATCCATAATCCATATGCACGTCTACGCGAGAAAAAGTTAAACCCGTGCCGGTGACTGTCACTCATCAATGAAAGACTCCATGTGTAAATCATGCTATGCAATGCGATGTATGGAGTTAATCATCTGATATAGGAAAATGTCAGTATGTCTCAGACCAGAACCTATGTGATATAAATGAAAGGTAAACTTGAAAAAAAGGGAATTATATGCATGAGACGCAAAAGAATATGCATATAAATTTAAAATTTCAAAGAAACGCATGCGTGTGTATACATATAATATGGGGGCAATGTCTGAAGTGGAAAGTTGTCTCAAGACCAGTCCAACTATAATGACCTAGGTGAAAATCAGTAAATGGTGCATTAGGCTAGTGCACCATATCACTAAATGTATGGCTTAATTCAACAAGCTTAATTCAACAAGCTGAAGTTACAAGCTGATTGGCTGCCATGCACAGCTCCACCAGATTTTGCACTCTCCAGTAAATCAAGCCCAATATGTCCATAAACAGCTAGATTGAACAAATGTTTTGTACTGTACTTTCTGTAGTCACTTTTGCTCTCAGTTACTTACACCTTATCTATAAAGTCCAGTAGGAGTAAGACAATGAGGATTCTCATCCTATTTATTTATTTAATTATTACAGGTACTTATATAGCACTGTCATTTTATTCAGCGTTTTACACATATATTGTACATTCACATCAGTCCCTACCCTCAAGGAGCTTACAATCTAAGGTACATCTTAATTTTTTTACCATATATACTACTATATTTACTGTACACTCTGTATATGATAAATGGATTGTTCTTTCTTATCTGTAAAAGTCAAGTAATAGCTACACAATCTTCATTTTATTACCATGTATACTCTGTATATGGTAAAGGGATTGTTCTTTCTTGATTAAAGACAGACATATTCACTTTGCATTTACATTTTTTCTCAGTTATTTTTAGTCTCTCTGAAGCCTGGGAAATAGAAATTTAAACTCTTTGAACATCGTAAGCTAGCCAGCTGAAGTAAGGCCCCTGAATCCGATTATATAAAATAACAAAGAGGTTCTGTAAGGGCAGAGGAAGGAAGAACTAAGGTGGGTGGCAATATATGTCATTGCTCTTGGGAGATACACATTCAAAAACTAGGTGAAAAAAAACAAAAGCTATATGCTGCTTTTCCCACATTTTGGCTCATTCACTTCAAAATATTTGCTTCCTCCACATTCTAGCACTGCAAAAAATAATAAACAGGGCTTTGCCGCATTATTATTCTAGAAAACCTCTAAGAAAATATCAAGTTACTGCTTCAATTTCAAAGCATGTAAAATGGGATTACTGTAATTTCTAAGCCTTGGAGACAGAACTGTGTTGAGCCTTGGGTCACTTTAATATAGGGCTATATGCTGTATATATATGTTGTAAATAAAGCAAATCTCAGACTATTTTTCATATGCTTGTTACAAATGATGCCAGGATCTCACCTATCTTGACCTATCTATATCTTTTGTAAAAATTAAAAGCAGCGGAAAAAGTGCCACTAACTGTGGAAGGGTGACACTAGAGTCATATCAGTGGTCTGCTGGAACCAAGCTTGCAGGGGGGGGGGGGGGGTGCAGGCTTCCAACACAAAAGAGTGCAAGAGAGTGAAAACTGCAGTCATGGGCTACTTGACTGGTAAATATAATTAAAGCCTAACTCCAGGTATAAACTGCACCATTAATGCAGTTCATTAATACATCATTAAATGTAGACAATATAGGTGCCAAAAGTGGACTTGGTTTCTTGCAGTCTATTGTTGTGTTTGTGCAACAGAGCTAAAAGAGCGGTAGAGAGAAATAGCCAAGGAGCCATTCTTGTGTGCTGTTTATCTTTCTAGTGTGTAGTCACATGGCGAGGGTGGAAAGGAAACATGGAAATGAATGTGAAACCGCAGCAGAGAAAGATCGGGACCCGACAAACACCCACCCCCGGCAGGGCTGTGCTGCATGGAAGAGCTGTATAAATCTCTGGAGAGGAAGGTTAGAAGTACAAATCCTTTGGCAAGTAAAACGACTCCCATATATGTATTTCATCTGTGTATTTAGCTGTTTGCCTGGAGTTCAGCTTTAATATATTCTGTCTCTCTATCTTTCTTCCTCTCTTCTTTTCTCTCTCTCTCACTTTCTCACTCGTTTTCTCTCTCTCTTGTGCTCTCTCTCTCTCTCTCCATCTCTCTGTGCTCTCTTTCTTGTGGTCTCTCTCTCTCTCCTGTGCTCTCTCTCTCCATCTCTCTTGTGCTCTCTCTCTATCTCTCTTGTGCTCTCTCTCCATCTCTCTTGTGCTCTCTCTCTCTCACTTTGTGCTCTCTCTCTCTCACTTTGTGCTTTCTCTCTCTCTCTCTCTTTGTGCTCGCTCTCTCTCTCTCCATTTATCTTGTGCGCGCTCTCTCTCTCCATATCTCTTGTGCTCTCTCTCTCTCTTTTTGTGCTCTCTCTCACATGCTCTCTTTTTTTCTCTCTCTCTCTCTCTTTCTTTCTCTATATGCTGTACGCTCTTTGCTCCATTACAACAGTACTATACGCTTGTCAAAAAAGGCAAATTATTTCTATTATCTGAATCACCATCAAACCTCTGGCAATCAAATTTTTGTAAATACTTCCATACAGAGGACAATGCTGTATTCACAAATAATTTTTTTTACTGATAGGTTACTGTTATTTAAAGTGGTTCTGAAGGTGGAAGTTTTTTTTACCTTAACCACTTAAGGACCGGCTCATGTACATATACGTCGGCACTTTGAAGAGGGATATCTCTGTAACGGCAGCAGCTGCTGCCACAACCGAGATATCCATCACTTCAGGAGTCGGTTCTGTAAACGATAATGGTGGTCTCTGTGGTGGATTCGCCGCAAGATCACCGTTATCGGCGGGGGGAGAGGGCCCCCCTCCCGCCGCTCTCCCGCGGCCTCCGCCGCTTACCGGAGCCGTCGGTGGCGGCGGAGGCGATCGGGTCCTCTTCTTTGCTGGGTATGGAGACGAGTGAGGGGAAGATGGCCCCCACCTGTCTCTATACCATAGCAGGGCGGAAGCAGCGTCAAAACGTCACTTCCGCCCCATATGTCTTAAAGGCACATTTTTTTTGTTGTCATTCTTTCAAATGACAATTTTTTTTTCTTTTTTTTCTTTTTATTGCATTTTAGTCTAAATATGAGATCTGAGGTCTTTTTGACCCCAGATCTCATATTTAAGAGGACCTGTCATGCTTTTTTTCTATTACAAGGGATGTTTACATCCCTTGTAATAGGAATAAAAGTGACTCAATTTTTTTTTTAAACAGTGTAAAAATAAATAAAATCAAGTAAAATAAATAAGAATTATTATTTATTTTTTTTAAAGTGCCCCGTCCTGACGAGCTTGCGCGCAGAAGCGAACGCATACGTGAGTAGCACCCGCATATGAAAATGGTGTTCAAACCACACAAGTGAGGTATCGCCGCAATCGTTAGAGCAAGAGCAATAATTCTAGCCCTAGACCTCCTCTGTAACTCAAAAGATGCAACCTGTAGAATGTTTTAAACATCGCCTATGGAGATTTTTAAGGGTAAAAGTTTGACGCCATTCCACGAGCGGGCGCAATTTTGAAGCATGACATGCTCAGCGTAACATTATCTTTCAGAATATAAAAAAATAATTGGGCTAACTTTACTGTTGTCTTATTTTTTAATTAAAAAAAAGTGAATTTTTTCCAAAAAAAGTGCGCTTGTAAGACCGCTGCGCAAATACGGTGTGACAAAAAGTATTGCAATGACTGCCATTTTATTCTCTAGGGTGTTAGAAAAAAAACAATATATAATGTTTTGGGGGTTCTAAGTAATTAATTTTCTAGCAAAAAAGCTTGTTTTTAACTTGTAAACACTGAGTCTAAAAAACAGGCTCGGTCCTCAAGTGGTTAAGGCAATAAGGCAAAGGTAAAAAACCCCCCCCCCCCCCAGCCACACTTATACTTGCCTGAGCCTGATCTCCATCCAGTAGTGTTTCTGAGAGCAGTGACCCTCTTGGCTCTCTCTCTCTCTCTCTTATCACTAGAGATGGAGGCAGCGGCAGAAGACATTGGCTCCTGCTGCTGTTAATCACAGCCAGTGAGGGGAGAGTAGAGGGACTTTATAGAGAGCTTCTGAACCCAAGCCATTAAACTCCACTAAATGCATATCCAATGCCTTTGTGTGAGTGCGGTCAGTGCCGGGAATTGGGTGGAGAAAGGCGGTGTGTGTGCCGGAGATCACTGTCCGGGTTTATAGTAGGAGTCCATGATCAATCAAGAGGGCTGGTCATTGTGAAAAGTTATGGTGTCAGACCCTTAGAGATCATTAATTTGACCACCATCCTGACATTTTCGATCTTCTTTCTTGTTTGACTCATTTGAGTCCATACATTCCAATAAGCGTGTTTACTGATTGGTGGATGCACTGATTGTCTGTTACATCCATTACTGGAATGGATCTTGCTTTCAATCCTCTACACCTGGACTGTTTTACCAGACGTTTTTTTCTCTGTATTTACAGTTCTTTTTCTCATGGAAGGTTCCAGCCTTGCACTTACTGCACATACTTACCTATTTGGACATTGCACTTTATTATTTGTTATATGGTATTATCACCATTTACTGCTGTGTATATTTGTTTGCAATTGTTATCACATTTAGCGCTCCCCTTTTTTTTCATTATATCCAATGCCTTGCTCCTACTTTGTCTTGAACAGACTGAAAGTCTGAAAAGAGACTAAAGAACTAGTCCATCAGGTATTGGGCAGAGCAGTATGACAAATAGCTAGAAGACTGGAAATTCTGAGATGCTTTATAGCACTGAAATATCCCCTGCATGGAAAGAACATTTGTTATTCTACTCTGTTCCAGAAGCCTTAAAGTGTCATTAAACCCACATCTTTTAAAACTATCAATAAATGCTGTATTACATGCTGTTCATACTCACTCAGTCAATATTTCTTTATTTTTTTGCCTTCTGCAAAAAGCTGGTTGATCCTGCTGTTTTCTGTCTCCCCTCCTGTCCATGTTCCCACTGCAGTAGGGCATTTTGCAGAGCAGTGTTGGCAGCTAGTGCACATGCTCTGTTTTCAGTGTATTTTAATACCCTGAGCATTTCCTCCCTAACACATCTGAGCAGCCCATGTTACTATAGAGTCACACAGTGGTAAATGACAGGCCACTCCCTCCCTCCTCCTCCTCCATGCCCACTAACCAACTAAACACAAGGGGGGTGGGATATAACATCTTGATTCATGGAGGCTTTACCCCCCCTGTTATTCTAAGACACAAACTGGAAGGGTTTGACAGAGCCTGTGACTAGCAAAAATCCGCAAACACCATGTTATTGTCAAAAATTAATAACAATTTGGTTTCAAATAGATATGTGTATGTCAATTTATTGATATTAATTATTTATTTTTACTCTGTATCCCAAAGGCTTTTTTTTTTTTTAAGTTAGGGATTTTGCAGAGCAGTGTTGGCAGCTAGTGCACATGCTCAGTTTTCAGTGAGTTTCTATGCAAAACATTTCCTTCCTGTTACATCTGAGCAGCCCATATGACTATAGAGTCTCACATGTGAGCGTATACACAGTGGTAAATGACAACCAACTCCTTCCCTTTTCTTCAATGCTCAGTAACCAGCTAAACACAATGGAGGCGAGATATTACATGTACCTTGATGGAGGCTACACTTCCTTGTAATTCTCAGACACAGGCTGGAGGAATGTGACTGGCAGAAATCTACCCACACCATGTTAGTGCCAAAAAATAAACAAAGATTTGATTTCAAATATATATTTGTATGACAAATTAAAACGTTTTTTATCAAATTCCAAAGGCTGTTTTTTATTTTAACATGTGACCAGCAGCAGAGGACTAGAAGCCCCTCCTGCCACTGTTTACCTACAGGCAGGCTGGGAAAGAGCTTTGTCATGTAAGAGCTGTATATTGATTAGGAAAAAAGGTACTTTTTTTTAATTAAAACAATTAAAGTGCCATTACCCACATACAGAAAGAGAACTGATGATGTATATTAAACAATATGTGTTTATTATCACTTTAAACTGCACCTTGACAAGTTGACTTAAAACTATAGCTATCTAGAAAAAAATTATATATATATATAATATAGCGAGAGAGAGAGAGAGAGAGAGATAGAGACCTCTCCGATGGGCCCCAACCTACCATTCTTACCCCATTAGGAAGGTACACCCATACCTCATACGAGCCCAGCCAACGGTTTACCATAGTTTGGAAGGGATGCCCCTACCTCCGATGGACCCAACCCACAGGTAGGAAGGGACCCATACCACAGATGTGGCCAACCCACTATTTTTCACCGGTAGGACGGGACCCCCGTGCCTCCGCTGAGCCTGTCCCTCCCTTTCTCCGTGTGGCCCCCGCCCTTGTCCCGGGGTAGACACTCCGCCGGCCCTCCCCTTTGGAAAACAAAACCAATTTGGGCCCTCGCCTAGTACAGAAGCCGCCCCCACCAACCACTGTCCCTGTAATGTCACCGCAAGGACGCGTAGTGCCCTCTCCGGCCGTAAATGCTCACCGCCACTCCTCCAGGCCGTGTCCCCGTAGACTCCCCTGTGAGCCCCATCCACTGCTTACGTTACCTGCAGCGCGGAACAATGTCCGGGGTAGTTCTTTGCCCCACTCACTCCCGCCATAATAGCGAAAAACAACCGTAACTAATCCAGGAAAAATTCCGCTGGATCAGTCCGTACCGCCTCATACCCCCATTGTGCTCTACGCTCTCTTTGCCCCAGCCGGCTTGCCACTTGTCCACGGCAGCCGGGAGAACTGTACTCCAGATCCACCTTCCACAGCTGTCCCACGGACACCGGTGTAAGGTGCGCCCCTAGAGGCCCCTCAAAAACCCGTACACCTCCTATCGTGTATGAGTCGGCTAAACTAATGGCCGCTTGTGCGCCAGCAGCCTCTCCCACCATTCAAGCCATGTCCACCAGGCTGCCGACGAGCCCATATGTGCCTTACACCCAACCCGGCAACCTCTGCATTCCTGTATTGCCCCGTTAGCGGCGTGACCGCGGGCCAAAAGCACCTGAGGAACCCCCACGGGCAAACATGACCGCGTGTCCATCCCCTCCCGCTATGGCCTAGGCCCACCCCAACTAACCATCTCCACTAATCCGCAGACTGCCCAAAAATAGAATATTTTAATATGGACTTACCAGGCTGCCTAGGAAGGGTCCCACCAGCCGAAGGTCCTGCCTCCCTCGCCGCCGACCGTCTCTGGGGCTCTTCCGACACTGACAGTGCGCCCTCTGCCCCGACCTTCCATCTCCAGCGAATGGCAGCCCTCCCAGGGAAGTGCCCCAGGATGCTGAGGATCCACGCGGCCGCTGGCCCCACCTCCTCGCGCCGTATCCGCACCTTTTGACCTCCTGCGGGGGGGGACCACCTCGTTCCTCCGACCTGTCTCCCTCTGCTGCATAGCCTCTGCGTCCACCCCCTGATGTGTGAAGAGCCGCCGGCTGTGGCAGTGGAAGCCCGTGGCTGCAGCTGACTGGTTCTCCCACCAAGCTCCGCGCCCCCGCTGACTCACCACCATGGGGGAGGACCCGCGTGCTCCTCATTTTTGCAGCCGGGAGGACCGTAAAACTGTCCCCGGAGCACCTGCCTGCCGAGCTCCATCCGTGGGGGGGCCACATTGGTCCCCCGGACTGTCCCCCACAGCCGCCTCTGTGTCCACCCGCATTGCATGGAGAGCCGCCGGCCATGTCAGTGTAGGCCTGACGGCCGCTGCTCACCTGTTTTGTGTTTTTTTTTGCCGAGGCTCTGCCCCCGATCACGGCAGTGCGAACCGAAAAGCAGTCCTGGTGATCCCGGAGCCCCCCACCTGCGAGACTCCTGCGGGCCGCACCGCCGGCGATGCCGGATTTTTGGGTTTTTGTTTTTTTGTCAAAGCTCCACCCCCGCGTGTTCCACGATCGCGGCAGTGCGGGCCGAAAAGCAGCCCGGTGATACCGGAGCCCTCCGCCCGTGGGACCCCCCATCTGCGAGCACCGCCGGCCGCATCGTGGGTGATCCTGGATGGGCCCAAACGGTGCACCCGGCCTGCTGCAGAGTCACCAAGCTTGTTCCTCCACACTGCTCTGATGCTGTGGGGGAGGGGCCGGCTCCTTTTACTCCTCTGACCCATCCTTCCCCAGGCTCCCCCCAATCGGGTAAGACCTTTCCACCTGTCTGTACCCTGTTAACCATGTCATGCCCAGCCCTCTGCTATTTTCCATTTTGTTCTTTTCGCTCCGGGCTTTCCTTTCTTTCCCATATGTTGAGTTTGGTTTTGACAGATAGTGGCCCATTCAAGTCGTGGTTTTATTGTTCCACTGATTATAAGATGATTGAGAATAGGCTGACTTATCATGTGGTAAACAGAGGTGTCTGAAGCATTTTTATGCAGAGAGTTCATGGTATACCATTGTCTAAGAATATAACTTATCTAAACATCTTTCACAATAATAGGGTTAGGCGTTGTTAAGTGCTAATAAGTACCAAAAGTCAAAAAAATTAATGAACCTCGAAAAATTCATATGAATTATTAAAGATCATGAGCAAAATAACAGTTCTTTATTGTAAAAGCAAAAAAAATAAAAAATTAATAAGTTGGCCACAAGTGTTTTCTCTTTTCATCATGTTGATGTGCATTCTGTCTTTGTATAATCAGTAAGATCAAGGCATAAAAAAATACTTTAGACAAATACATTGTAGATAGAGCAAACTATATGAGTATTGGGCCAATTTTATTTGAGATTTTTAAACTGACGTTAGATATACTGTATGTCTTGTTTTATGTACTGTATATAAAATCTTGGTTTTAAAAGTAATTATTGTATGACACCATAACACTGGTATCATAAAGCATGTATTTCTAAAGAAAATACACAGCAGAGAATATTTACCTTTAGCCCTTCTTACTTACTGAAAAATGTATGGCTCTTCTAAACAGAGACAACTGGGAGGGAAGGGATTCTTCCTGACTATTTAATTCTGTTTTCTATGTAAATTTAGGCTTCAGCTTTTCTACTTTGTTAACAACAGGCTTTTTCAGAGCAGAGCAGCAAGAATAGACAGGTAGACATTTCAGTAAGTGTATCTTGTAAAAGAAGAAGACATTTACATTTAATCTTTTAACCTTGACCATTGTTAATAAAGAGAATGCCTAGTGTTTTTGTATACATTTTCTTTAAGTGGTTCTTCAGTTTAATTAATTGTCACATGCTGAACCACATTCGGAAGAAATAAACTTTGATTTTAATAATGAGAAATATCTTACCGTAAATACTGATAAATACAAAACAGCAATTGCCAAAGTCCTGTTCTACGTGCAATGGCAACAATGACTTATTTTTAATAGTCCCTTGGCCATATTTATGTAGTGATTTCAGCTAGTTACAGAACCAGTGTTTACCTGTTCAGATGCTTTAAAATGCATTCAAGACAAGTTTCGCTGTAAAACAAATATTAAAGCTGACAACCAGTGCTGTTTTATAAATCCTCATAGAGTAGAAATGGTTTCTGCTTCACCGTCTCGTTAGTAAAATATTTCTGCAGTTCTGTAAACTCACAACAGATTGTGTTGCACATTGTTTTCAGATGTGAGAGACCTGTGCAAACAGCACCAGATACCAAATGTACAAGTAAATGATACTATTTGCAGACAGTTTGCTAATTAGAAACACGTTTCTTTAGACAAGTGTTAGAGTCTTTACAACAGACAACCTAGAACTATAGCAACTGGATAAAAAATGCAGGCCATATAAAAAAATTGCAAAACACTTTGTAAAAATATTTTTTGTTTTTATGTTGGCTTAATGCAAGTGAAACAACATACTTACTTTAATTCAGGTCTTTTGATTGGGTGGTACATGGGCTTTGTACCTCTTGATTTATATCTTGATAATTTGTTCAATTTATATGGTTATTTGTTTCTATCAAGGAGCAACCCACCTAATGTTTAAAAATGTTAGGCCAACGTTGGATCCGCCTAAATTTCCCTACAACCTACCCACATCTTAATCACAAACACAGTACAAATCTACTTATTCTCTGTATACTGTACCCATCTATGAAGTGCAGCATAAAGAGAATCAATATTGAATCACAAACTTGGGGAGATGTATGGTAATTTGGTAAACCAGGCACATGTAATTGGTGTAAGGGATATTTCCCCAAGTTATTCAACTGAATGATTAGTGTCCAATTATACATTTTATACTGGGGCTTATATTTAACATAATTGAACAGAGCGGTGAGCGTGTATATGTGCAGTCACCCTTATGCCGCGTACACACGGTCGGAATTTCCGACAACGACTTTTGGTGTCGGAAAATTTGAGAACCAACTCTCAAATTTTTGTTCTCGGAAATTCCAACAGCAAATGTCCGATGGAGCATACACACGGTCGGATTTTCCAACAACAAGCTCATATCGAACATTTGTTGTCGGAAAATCCGACCGTGTGTATGCTCCATCGGACATTTGCTGTCGGAATTTCCGAGAACAAAAATTTGAGAGTTGGTTCTCAAATTTTCCGACACCAAAAGTCCTTGTCGGAAATTCCGTCCGTGTGTACGCGGCATAAGGGTCACTGCACATATACACGGTCACTGCTCTGTTCAATTATGTTAAATATAATCCCCAGTGGGGGCGTGGCTGGGATGTGAGAGAGAGGAGACATGCGCCGCTGTAGCTCCCGCCATCCGCCTAACGAATCCGCCGAAATCCTGGCTCTAACACCGCCATCTTGCTGAGTAAACACTTGCCTGCTGTCTGGGGAGCTGCTCCGGTTCTCCCCATGCCCGGTAAGCGCAAATTGAACAAGAAGGCAGCCTCCCACAGCGACCGGACCGAGCCGCCGAAGACTCGTGTGGCGGCCATCTTGCCTGTCATCTCCCTGCATCCAGCGTCCGTAGCGGTGCAAACTGACACCTGGATGGCGGCGGCTATGACCCCTGATCCGGACGGCTCCTCTTCCACCTCTCAGGCGGACTCAGAGCTGTGTGGAGCCCAGTCCACTGCTGAAATCCTGGCGGCCATCGCAGACAGTAAGTCATCTGTGGAGGGGAAAATAGATGCACTGCCTATTGAGTGTGGGTTGATCAGACATGATATGGACAAATTTAGAGGCCGCCTTACAGAGGCAGAGCACCGCGTCTCAGCAGTGGAGGACACTACTGCTTCCACTGTTCAGGCCCTAGCTGACCTCCAGCAAAAGGTCAAGGTCCTCATGGCACGCTCAGATGACGCAGAGAACCGCCTTTGGCGCAATAATGTGAGGGTGGTTGGGCTCCCAGAGGGCGCAGAGGAGCCTAACCCTGCATTGTTTGCTGAAGCATTCTTCAAGCAACTCCTGGGACTACAACATCTTTCCCCAGTATACATAGTGGAGCGTGCGCACAGGGTGCCCAATGGACCGAGGCCTGCTGGTTTGATGCCGCGTGCTTTTCTGGTCCGTCTGTTAAATTTCAGGGACAGAGATACGATAATGGCGGAGGCTCGCAAACATCCTGATCTGAAATACGACAATGCAGTGATTCACCTGTTTCCTGATTTTTCTCCTGACCTACAAAAGAAAAAGCGCTCCTTCACAGATGTGCGCAGACGCCTACGAGAGAAAGGCTTGACATACAACATGTTGTACCCTAGTCGCCTAAAGGTCATCCACAATGGTTCTGCCAAGTTTTTTGAGTGTCCGTCAGATGCAGTTGACTGGTTGGATTCCATTGCCTAGGAGGGTGGTTTGTTACCTGGATGGGCCTGGCCGCCGGTCTGTAAATACAGACGCTTTACAAGTTGTCACCGGGAGTGGTTGTGACTGTTATCCTTTGAATGGCTGTTTCTCCTATTGACAATCCTTGTCCCCAGCGGGGTGATCGTTCTGAGTGGACTGAGACTGCTTATCCGGTCACTGCGGGAGCTCAGGTACTGTTTGGGGGCGTTATGACCTACTGATACGTCTCCACAAAACCCTTTTTTTCTTTTTTGAGTGGATGAACTCTTGGAAGTGTCCGCTAATTTTTGTAACTGTTTTGGGACTTAAGTTTCTCCGAATGTTTTTCTACTTTGTTCACCCGGAGCAAACAGGGAGTTGGGACTATAGACTGTTTTTTCTATTTTTAATTTTTTTGGTTCTGTTTCAGTTTTTGGGGATTTTTGTTCAGTTTTTGAGTCTTGCCCGGAGGGTTTATGCTGCTAGACCTACCGTGTGCCTTGCAAGTCTATACTGATTTTATGCTGCTGTCTGGGGAGGTGTGGTTCTCTGCATCTGGGTTCCCTCCCCCCCCTACCTCCCCTCCAATTTCACTTATCCTGTCTACATGCCTTACAGACCACTACTGTATGAATGATTTAAAAATTATCTCATGGAACGTCCGTGGGTTGAATTCAAAGTTTAAAAGATCGATGGTCCTTCAGTACCTTAAATCCCAAAACCCTCATGTGGTCCTTTTGCAAGAGACCCACTTGACGGGTAGTAGAATTCTCTCCCTGAACAGAAACTGGCTGCAGAGAACTATACACTCTACATACTCTACTTATGCTAGGGGGGTGGCTATATTACTTCACAAAAAATTGGTTTGCTCTATTGAACATGTGGTTACAGACCCTCAGGGGCGCTATGTGATTGTAGTGCTTGACATTGACTCCCAGTTATTGGCTATAGCAAACATTTATGTCCCACCCCCTTTCAAGAGTGAGGTTCTGTACACTGTCCTGGCAAAAGTCGCCACCTTTGGCCCATTGAAGCTACTGGTGGCTGGTGATTTTAACAATATCCTGGACTACGCACTGGATACCTCCAATCCGACGCGGGTGCAGAACCTTGACTTAACACACTGGGCAGACTCTGCGGTGCTGGAGGAGCTCTGGCATTGGAAGCACCCTGGAGAGCGAGGTTTCTCCTATCTCTCCCATGTCAGTACCTCTTCCTCCCGCATTGATATGGCCTTTGCCAACCCAGCTCTACTTCCCCTGGTTTCAGAGGTTAGATATCTGGCTGGGGGGATCTCTGATCACACCCCCCTACAGGTTACACTCAGTTTCCTACGGGACCGTCCTGCGGGGGTTTGGAGGTTGCACCCGGGGTGGATGGGGGAGTCCACGGTGGAGGCCTTGGTCTCGCCACACCTGAAGGACTTCTGGGAGTTCAATGAGGGATCAGCGGACACAGCAGTAGTGTGGGATGCCTTTAAGGCGTCAACTCGGGGGGTGTATGTGTCTGCCATAAAAGCTGCTAGGGTGGAAAAGAATGCCAAATCTCAGGAACTCCAGGCTCATGAACTTAGATGTGCAAAATCTAATGCTGATTCACCCTCTCCCTCTACTGTGGTTGAGTTACAGAAGGCTAGATGGGAATTACTGGTTAATTTCCAGGGCCTCACTCAATGTGTGTTTAAAAATAGGGCTTAGGAATTATTTGAGAAAGGAGACAAAAATGGAAAGTTATTGGCCATCCTGACAGCAGATTCCCGGGCACATACAGTGGTACCATGTATCCGCTCATCAGAAGGCAATTTGGTAAAAGATAGAGAGGGTATCATGAAGGAGTTTGTCTCCTTCTATTCAGGATTATACTCTTCTATCCCACCATATGACCTCAAGGTTTTGACGGACATGCTGGACTCCCTCCATATCCCGGTGTTGCCAGAGGAGGTGGCTGATAGTCTTGAGGCCCCCTTTACGGAAAAAGAATTGGCAACTGCAGTTGCCTCCTTCCCTAATGGTAAATCGCCGGGCCCTGATGGGATTCCTGCAGAGTGGTACAAAACTTATCTGGAGCTGCTGTCATCTAGGCTTTTGCGACTCTATGGGGATTGTCTTGATGCTGAGACCCTTCCGGTATCATTTTATGAGGCTCATGTTGTGCTGCTGCCCAAGCCAGACAAGGATCCTCTTTCCTGCTCCTCTTACCGGCCCATAGCACTGCTCAACATGGACCTCAAAATACTTACCAAGATGATCGCCAACAGATTAATGAAAATACTTGACCACTTGATTTCGCCAGACCAAACGGGGTTCATGCCTAAAAAAGCCACGGACATTAACATCCGGAGGGTATATACTCATACTCAACTGACCGCTGAAAGTTCGTCGGGGGGAGCTCTGGTGTTTTTTGACCTGGAGAAGGCTTTCGACTCCATTGATTGGAGGTACATGTCAACTGTGCTGCAACGTATGGGATTTGGCCCCACATTCCTTAAGTGGATATCGCTGCTCTACAACCATCCAGTAGCTGCTCTCCGCCTTAATGGCGGGGTATCGGAAGCCTTCCCGGTGTCCAGGGGCACCAGACAGGGGTGTCCCCTTTCACCGGGGCTATTTGCACTGGTCATGGAGCCCCTTGCGATTGCGTTGCGCTCGTCCCCCCAAATTCAGGGGATCAGCGTGGGTACTCTGACTGAAACAACAGCCCTTTATGCAGACGACCTGGTACTGTTTATTCGTGACACGGGACCTTCCCTGCAGGCAGCACTGTCGCTCCTAGGTAATTTTACTAAGGTCTCTGGCCTCAAGGTTAATTGGACTAAGTCCAAAATACTTCCCCTGCGTTCCCATCCCATGTCTGGGCCGGCGGACCCTGATAATCCCCTACAGTGGGTCACTCAAATTAAATACTTAGGACTCACAATAACCAACTCAGTCACGGACTTCATAGGTCTCAACGTTTCACCGTTGCTGGCCATTCTTAAAAAGAAACTACATGCTTGGAAAAACCTCCCTTTGTCACTTATTGGGAGGATAAATTTAATTAAAATGAAAATTTTACCCTTATTCTTGTATGTCCTTAGAAACTCCCCAGTATGGATCCCCAAATCGATTTTTAAATTAATTGATAGCTTGCTCTCCTCCTTTTTGTGGCACGGGGGGATCCCGCGCCTGAGATTTACCATACTACAGCAGCCCTGGGGGGAAGGGGGCCTAGCGGTGCCAAATTTTTATAAATATTTCCTTGCTGGCCAGTTGACAGTGGCTCGCCGCTGGCTAACTACCCCCACAGATGATGCCTCGGTATCACTGGAAGCTGCCTGTGTGGGATCGTACGAGGCGCTGTCCCTCTTGGTATACAGAGGACCGAAGGCTCCATACTTGCTCACTTCTTCCATGCGCTCAGTTATCAAGGCATGGTCCGTGGCTCAGGGGCTCAGGCCCTCCGGGCCCAGCAGATTTTCCCCTAACCTACCCCTATGGAGAAATCCAAACTTAACGCATTTCTTCGACTACACAGACCCGGTAGTCTGGACTAAATTTGGGATTAAGACTTTGCACCACATAGTGTCGAATGGCTCTCTGATGACTTTTGATGACCTGAAAGAGCGGTATGGTCTACCAAACTCACACTTCTTTAGATATATTCAACTAAGACATGCTTTTTGCTCTCAATTCGGTGGGGATCCTCTTGACCTTGACCCCAGTGACTTAGAACTACTGACACGCAGCGACTCTTTGTCTAAGCCGGTCTCCAGTCTGTACAGGGACCTTTTTTCCTGACATGGTCATGTTGATGGGGGCTTGCAGGCTGGCCTGGGAGGTGGAGGCCCCTGGGTTGGATGGAGATGATTGGGATGATATTTGGGGGGCACCATTCCGGTGTCTCATCTCTACTAGGGATCGTCTGATCCTATATAAATTTTTGCACAGAATTTATCTTACTCCAGCTAGGTTAGCTAGGATGTTCGGGAGCCACCACTCTGTCTGTTGGAGGTGTTCGGCGCCCCTTGCGAACTTCATGCACATTTTTTGGGACTGTCCTCATATCAAGCCCTACTGGCAGAATATTTCAGAATGTGTCCGGTTGGTCACATCCCTTTCAGTCCCCCTTACGGTTGAGGTGTGCCTGCTAAGCTTGGTTGAGACCTTGGCTACCACTAGGGCTATACGAACTCTACTCACCCTCCTGCTGTTCTACGCCAAAAAACTCATTATCCTGTCCTGGAAAAAGTCCGCTGCCCTGACTCTGGCTTCTTGGAAGTCCCTGATCAACAAGGCAATTCCTTTTTATAAGGCAACTTATTTGAGTAGGGGGGTAGAGGCCAAGTTTGAAAAGGTTTGGGGGGGTTGGATGGCATCCACAGACACAGTTTCTGATTAAACACATAGGTAACTTGGTGAGTGATCCTTATTAAACTTTCATGAACAAGTGGATTGAGATCCTGGGGTGGCGGTGATTTTGACATAAATACACTATAGATCAATAATGTACTGATGGCTGTGGGGTCCATATTTCTCCTGATGGGGTATGGGGTGGGGGGGGGGGATGGAGCTGTAATATGTGCAACACCTCCTCTGGTGGGCGGAGGCATCATTGCCCTGCCGGATTATGTATCTGTCTCCTTCGGGAACTCGAAGTCTGTGCATTCCTTTGTTTTCCTCCTTAGGGGGGGCTCTCTTTTTTTTTTTTTTGGGGGGGTGGGGTTGATTGGGTTTTTATTTATTTATTTATTATTTTTTTTTGTTTGTTTGTTTAGGGACATTGGTTCCACCTAACGGAACCTGGTTCGTTGTGTTGCTGCGTTGTGCGGCTTATGTTTGTATGTCTGTATTAAAATCTTCAATAAAAAGAAATTTACAAAAAAAAATATAAGCCCCAGTATAAAATGTATAAAAATTCTACGCATGCTCGGAATCAATTTGACGCATGCTCGGAATCATTGAACTTAATTTTTCTCGGCTCGTCGTAGTGTTGTACGTCACCGTGTTCTTGACTTTCGCAATTTCCGACAACATTTGTGTGACCGTGTGTATGCAAGACAAGTTTGAGTGAACATCCGTCGGAAAAAAAATCCACGGTTTTGTTGTCGGAATGTCCGATCGTATGTATGCGGCATTAGACTAAAGTCATAGTTCAACTTAACTTACAGTGACCAGTACCCTAAAAGGTTAATGCTGTTTGGTACCCATTTAAATACCGTAAGCCTGGTAATTTTAAATATTACAAAAGCAACTGGACGTTTCCAACCCATCCAACTAAACTTTCATTGTGATTTTCTGTACTCAGTAGCTTGTCCAGCTTCCATATAAAGTTGCAAAACGGCGGCACATTCGGGCTTCATGTATGGGTACCTTAAATACAGTCCAAGTATATATCACACTTGTTTACATGACTGACATTAGCTTACTCGAATGAAGCAAAATACTTACATATTATCATCTCTTATTCTCAGTATAACTGTAAATCAAATGGATGGCACAAGTTAAAGCCAAACGCCATGAATCTATGAACATAAAAACTCAGTGGGCCAGCTTGGTTCAATACGATGTTCCACTAGCAATAAATGTATGGATTCTGGGAAGCTGTAATGCTATGTAGTAGCAGTGGTCACATACATTAAGCTGTATCATCTTCTGGAGATAGAAGTGACTTCCCTCTGTTGCCAAAAACCAGGGCCATTTTTAATATTGGTCTGACCCTGGGCAAACATTTTCGCGCCCCTCCCCATGCAGTTTCGCTCTCCACCCCAACATCCCAAAAAACAAACAAATACATAGACTTATGTCAAAGTACTTTACCTACGTGGGGCTACGTCCCACTAAAAATGGCAGATCGCTGCCATTATTAGTATAAACAATAAAAAAAATAGAAGTCCCTAAGTCTATCCCCTATTTTCTAGACGCAATAACTTTTGTGCAAACCAATCAATATACGCCCATTGCAGTTTTTTTTTAGCAAAAATATGTAGAAGAGTATATATCGGCCTAAACTGATGAATACATTTGTTTTTTTATACATAGTTTTTGGATATGTATTATAGCAAAAAGTAAAAAATAAAAACCACAGAGGTGATCAAATGCTACCAAAAGAAAGCTCTATTTGTGGGAAAAAAGTACATCAATTTTGTTTGGGTACAACATTGCACGACCGCGCAATTCAGTTAAAGTGACGCAGTGCCGTATCGCAAAAAAAATGGCCTGGTCATTAAGGGGGCAAATCCTTTTGGGTCTAATGTAGGTAATAATCTTAACATAAAGAACTGGTCCACACACACTGGACCAGGTTTAATGAATGGTTGCTAGCGGTTACTGCACAACCTTACCGCTCACTTATTGGTTGGTAGAGATTACTGCACATCCTTACCGCTCACTGATTGGTTGCTAGAGGTTATTGCATATACTTAGCCCTCACTGATTAGTTTCTAGAGGTTACTGCACATTATTACTGCTCACTGATTGGTTGGGCTGTATTAGTGATCAGTGGCAGTGTTTATTAACCCCTTCACCTTGCAGTATAAAGGAGGTAATTAACACTGACACTGGTGCCACTAATACAGTACAATGGGGTTAACAACATTAACCCCTTCCTGCTGCACATCAATGACCAGTGGCCTCAATTAATTAACCCCTTCACCCCCCCCTCATTTCCCAAGGAGTTTACCAGTCCAGTTCTTAGGAAAAGCTTTATGACCGATTCACTATACTGTCAATGTGTCAAGCAATGTTTAGGTGGACTGCCTGCTACTTTTGTTATTACTCACCTCAGATCTGACCAACAAACATTCTCCCTTGGTGTATCAGCATGGCACTCTCTTCCTGTCCCAGCCTCTGAGTGAGTCTCATCAGGGGCTGGGACTAGAAATCTTCTGTCATGTGGAGATCACTCCACCTGACAGTGAAATGCTACATGGGTCTTCTAGACTAGTGCCTGCCAGCTGCAGGAGGAGTGCAGGGACAGTTCCAGCACTCAGGCACCCTGCTGCAGCTGCAAGAGCACTGTGTGTGTGCATGTTCTGTTATGGGCAGCAGCAGTGATCTGTGTACTGCTGTGCATCTTCAGCCGACAACTACCCTAGTACTGACTTTAGCCGGCACTGCACTTTGTCAGGTCACTGCACTCCATCTGAGCTGTGTCCCCCCTTTTGTTGATTTGCTTCTGCCCCCCCCTTGTCCCGGCCTGAGCGCGAGCTTAAGGGGCAGCTGGTTTGGGCCCCACAACAATGATCGGGCCTAGGGGAGCTGCCCCTTTTGCCCCACGTTAAAAATGGCCCTGCCAAAAACAAAAGAGCGTCAGCACTCCCATCCTTCTGCTACTCAGGAACCACCTTGTATTTTGTGAGAACTAGGCAGGCTCTGATGGCCAAAGCTAAAGAAGAGGAGTGGGTGATGTCATGATCTTCAAATTGGCCAATCAGAGCCTGTCTAGTATTAATTGACAAATATCTAAGGTGAATCCTGAATGGTGGAGGGACTGGAACGTCAACGATCTTCTGTTTCTGGAAGCAGAGGGAAGTCGCTCTTGTTTTAGGGAAAATTACACAGCTTACTTTATGTAACCAATGCTACTACAGTGCATTGAGGCATCCCCAGCAGTCATACAGTTATTGCAAGTGGAGAATTGGAGTGAACCAAGATGGACCACAAGCAGTCTTTTATGTGCATATATCCCTGAAATTTGGCTTTAAGTTGTGTTGCTACTACAAATCAGATGAATAGTCTCAGACTCAATAAGCCTTCTAAGATAGGAAAGAGTTGCCCAGTGTTTGATTGATGTGTACCATCTTGCATTAGACAGCTGCAACCATACCATATACAACAATGCCACACTATCGGTAGTCTCATCTTCAGTGATTACTGCATGTGGTAGACAGTGTTTAAGATATATATTTCCAAGATAGCAGCAACTCGTCACAAACACAACCATCCACCTGTAATCCAAATGTCAGGCTAAAGCAAAACACATGTCATCAAGACATTAAAAATTAGATTTGTAGAGTAAAGACAAAAATTTGGATCCAAAATAAAGATAAGTGTCATAACAACACTTCATGAAGATGATTTCTTCTCTCTCGGTGCTACATGTGATTTATTGTTTTGTCTTCAATCCTCTGTTTGCAGGCCATGCTCAATCCCATTTGTCTCCACAATAAGCATCGGAAACATTATTATAACTGAAAAGTATGGTTTGATACCACACTAGCAATTGTTTTTCCATTAATGTGGATGTAGGAAATGATGTATCGTAACAATATTTGCTTTGACTCCTCGGATGTTGTTGGAAGCACATACTGGAATGTTGTCATAAAAGCGTTATACATAAAAGAAACAAACCTAATAAAAAAAGGTTATTTTGTTGACATAAGAAATTAAAACAATCTATGTAATATACCCACAAGTAAGATCCAGACTATTGCATGCTGGATCAGTTACACTCAGATACAATGGGTTTGTTTAGATTCTCTCTTTCTCTCTCTCGTATTGAGTTACAGAATATTATCATGGTTGTTACTTGGCAATTACATCAGATTCTGTTGAACAGATTCTCTCTCTGAGAAAGTTCTATCTCCTATACATGGCTTTTGGAAAATGTAGTCTTTTAAAGCTTTGAGAAAAACTGATAAAAGCAAAGGGATGCTGACATAAATACAAGTACTCATAGAGTACAATATTACTGTATGTATATCAGTAGTCATGGGCGTCCGCTGAAATGTTTTCGGGGGGGGGGGGGGCACTTCAGCAGCGGCGATACACAGTCGCATTTTACCCTTTCTTTGACCGCTAGCAGAGGTTAAAAGCGCCCCCCCCCCACGTTAAAATGTAAAAACTCCCCACTGTGCCCCGTGCAATTTTAAATATCTATTTGTCACTACTGTGTACCCCCTCTCCCCAACTGCACCTCTGGACCCCTTTACATTACACAGCACCCCACAGCTCTGGACCCCTTTACATTACACAGAACCCTGCATCACTGGACCCCTTTACACTACACAGCACCCTGCATCACTGACCCCCTTTACATTACACAGCACCCTGCATCACTGGACCCCTTTACATTATACAGCACCCTGCATCACTGAACTCCTTTACATTACACAGCACCCTGCATCACTGGACCCCTTTACATTACACAGTACCCTGCATCACTGACCCCCTTTACATTACACAGCACCCTGCATCACTGGACCCCTTTACATTACACAGCACCCTGCATCACTGAACTCCTTTACATTACACAGCACCCTGCATCACTGGACCCCTTTACATTACACAGCACTCTGCATCACTGACCCCCTTTACATTACACAGCACCCTGCATCACTGACCCCCTTTAAATTACACAGCATCCTGCATCACTGGACCCCTTTATATTACACAGCACCCTGCACCCCTTTACATTACACAGCACCCTGCATCACTGGACCCCTTTACAATACACAGCACCCTGCACCCCTTTACATTACACAGCAGCACCCTGCACCTCTGGACACTACACACACTACACTCTGACCACTACACTACACACTGACTACTGACCACTACCCTGCACACTGACCACACTGACCATATGCATGACGTGTCCTATGACGTCATGTCTCTGCAGTCTCACACACACACACGTGTTGTAGGACATCTCCTCCTCCCTCCATACTGCACACACAGCCCTGCTCTCCTTCCTTCTCACCTTCAGCAGGTTCAACAGGGCTGTAAGTGGGTGTAAGGGCGGCGGAGGGTGTAGAACACTGCCAATTTGGCCAACACCTTCTCGATTCCAGGGGGGGCAAACGACCCCCCTTGCCCTATGGAGCGGACGCCAAAGTCAGTAGTATAGTATGTCTTATTGTTAAAATCATATACATATTGGACCATTTAAAAATAGAAATATTGTTGGAAAGCTGCTGCAGATATATGACTTTTACCAGTCAAATTAGTGCTGGACACACAGGACCGTTGATAAGGGGATATCACCAACCTTCCTGTGTGGGGTCTGGGCCAGCAGGGGGGCCTGGGCAGCAGGGGGAAGAGAATGGTGCACAGCGAGAGTGATCAGCACAGTGGTGGGGGTGGGGCAATTACTGGAACCCATCCCCTGTATGACTCTCTCTGCAGCAGCTTAAAGCCGGTGTGAGGGAGAGGAGGGGAAGCTGGCTTTGAGCTGCTGCAGAGAGAGCCATACAGGCAGGGCCGCTGATAGGGGGGACAACCAGTCCTCCTGTAGGGGGCCCAGGTACACAGGGGGGCCCAGACAGCAGAGGAAATAAGTGTAGTCGGCTGGAGGGGCAATTACAGAAGGATGCCCTGTGCGTCTCTCTGCAGCAGCTGAAAGGTGGGTTCTCTCCCTCCTGCTGGCTTTCAGCTGCTGCAGGGAAAGACACAGACACAGGGAATTGTTATTGTAATTGCTTCCCCCTCACTGTTCTGCCTGCTTCTGATTCCCCCTGTGTGTCACTGTCCTGCCCCCCTAATGGCAATGCCTGCTTACTTGTTTCATACTAAAATAACAAATTGTAAAAATAAAATAAAAATGTAATTGTTAAATAAAATAATTTAAAATAAAATTAACTTTTTTTTAAACTATAAAAAAAAATGTTTAAAGATTTTACAAAAATATTTTAAAAAGGGCCAATTCACATTTCTCTGCTATGTTTGTGTCTGCTAATGATTTTTTGGTGAAAATATTGTTTTGCTATATTTCGGGGGGGGGGGGCCCTGGGGGTCCTGCCAGGTAGGCTGTAGGGGGCCCCGTGATTTCTACATACAGGGGATGGATTTCAATAATTGCCCCCCCCCGCTGCACTGATCACTCTCACTGTGCGCCATCCTCTTCCCCCTGTGTGACCCCCACCTGCATTGCTCCCGGCTTCCCTCCTCTCCCTCCCATCAGAAGCTGCAGGCACACAGGGGATGTTTCAAAAAGGAGAGCAGGGGAAAGGGGCAGGTAAATATGTCATACAGTACCCCTTTGTCATGTTACAACCAAAAATGTAAGAGTATTTTATTCGGATTTTATGTGATGGATCAACACATGGATCAACACAAAGTGGCGCACAATTGTAAAGTAAAAGGAAAATGATAAATGTTTTTCAATTATTTTTTTTACAAATAAATATGTGAAAAGTGTGGGGGGCATTTGTATTCAGCCCTACTGATTCAATACTTTGTAGAACCACCTCTCACTGCAATTATAGCTGCAAGTCTTTTTGGGGATGTTTCTACCTGCTTTGCACATCTAGAGAGTGACAGTTTTGCCCATTCTTCTTCGCAAAATAGCTCAAGCTCTATCATGTCAGATTGGATGGAGAGCGTCTGTGAACAGTAATTATCAAGTCTTGCCACAGATTCTCAATTGGATTTAGGTCTGGACTTTGACTGGGCCATTCTAACATATGAATATGCTTTGATCTAAACCACTCCATTGTAGCTCTGGCTGTATGTTTAGGGTCATTGTCCTGCTGGAAGGTGAACCTCCGCCCCAGTCTCGAGTCTTTTGCAGACTCTAACAGGTTTTCTTCTAAGATTGCTCTGTATTTGGCTCCATCCATCTTCCCATCAACTCTGACCAGCTTCCCTGTCCCTGCTGAAGAAAAGCGTCCCCACAACATGATGCTGCCACCACCATGTTTCACAGTGGGGATGGTGTGTTCAGAGTGATGTGCAGTGTTAGTTTTTCGCCACACATAGCGTTTTGCTTTTAGGCCAAAAAGTAAAATTTTGATCTCATCTGACCAGAGCACCTACTTCTACATGTTTGCGGTGTCCCTCACATGGCTTCTTGCCAACTGCAAATGGGATTTCCTATGGCTTTCTTTCAGCAATGGCTTTCTTTCAGCAATGGCTTTCTTTCAGCAATGGCTTTCTTTTTGCCACTCTTCCATAAAGGCCAAATTTGTGGAGAGCATGACTAATAGTTGTCCTGTGGACAGATTCTCCCACCTGAGTTGTGGATCTCTCCTGCTCCACCAGAGTGGACCACCATGGACTTTTTGACTGCTTCTCTGATTTAATCTCTCCTTGCCCGGCCTGTCAGTTTAGGTGGATGACCATGTCTTGGTAGGTTTGCACCTAGTTCATAACCTGCTGCAGGCGATCTGCAGCAGGTATATGGTCACCTTTATATATAAGATGACCTTTTATTCATCATTATAATTACAATTATGAACTATTTATTCTTTGTATATTTGTCCCTAAATTTTGATCTATCCAGTTCGTATCTAACCCCCCAACTCCTCTACTTCCTGCAGCTACTCACTAGATATCCCTATCAACAGACCTTTGTCTGAAATTCAGGCACCCTTGGTTTATCTCTAATTTCTGTTTCTTTTGATGTAAGTACGCCATGTTGTAACGTGGCATATATTAACACTCGATATTCGTACACTCTTGGTTATCACCTTTTTTTATCCATGGTTCCCATCTGTTATTCAGGTGTAAACCCCCTTATTATCACTTCTTCATATTCTACCACTTACCACCCCTTTCCTGCGCTATCCACCTTCCTCTCCATTACCTTTATCTTTACCCTCTTCACTGTTTCCCCCACCCATCCTCCTCTTCCATCCTTCCCTCCCTGTTCTCTTCCCCTTTCCATTTCTTTGACATTGTCACCTATCCAGATCCCCACCCTTTACTATAAATTAAAATTATGTCTATGCAGTGTGTACCATATTCCTTACATTTTATTGTGAGAAATAACAACTTCATATTTTTTTGGCCACCCACCTGTAAATGGGATTATAGTTTATCCAATTCCAAACTTTAAATTCATTTTACTTCCCAAGCTAAATGATAATGTAGTCTAGGCAATGACCTTGAGCAGATTGTAGAAATACTATGTATGTTGTGTGTAGCATATTACTTATGTTTAAGTAAAACATCTCATCTCTTAAAGGTGATAAAATCAGCTTTCTTTTGATTGCTAAGTGTGTTGCTATGGATAGTTTTTTTTTTTTTTATAGCATACAAAAATGTGAATGGTTAGATTTTAGTTACTGTACATATTTTGTATTTTGGAAGACAAGGCTCCCCCTATTGATATGCAAATGAACCTGCTGGACTATTTTATGAGCTCTCCACAGGAAGTCAGGCTATAGAATATGATGTAGCAGGAAATAGGGGGGGTGGGGGGGGAATAGGACTTTAAACAAGCCATGTGCCTGAGGAACAAAGGAGCAACAATTGTTCTGGAAGACAAGAAGACAGAGTTGTTATGGAGACAGAGGAGGACACAGTGGTTCCCGAGCACTTTGGAGAAGGAGGAGCCAGTCTAGAAGTTAAGAAACTGTTTAGTAGGGATGGCCGAACACAGAGGCGTAACTAGAAACCTCTGGGCCCCGGTGCAAGAAATCACAAAGGGCCCCCCCTCGAAAAAGCATGATTTTGATACTTTTTTTGAGGGGGGTTGCAACGGCGGTAGTTGAGGGGGGATGGCAGCTTTGGTACTTGAGGGGGGTGGCAGTGGTGGTACTTGAGGGGGGGTGGCTGCAGTGGTAGTGGTGGTGCCATCCTCTCCCACCACCACCTGTGCCTCTTACTGATCCCATCCTCCCACCACTGATCTCATCCCTATCCCCCCCATCACCTCTGTTGTAGAAGTAATGGGGGATAGGGATGAGATGAGTGGTGGGGGGATGGGATCAGTAAGAGGCACAGGTGGTGGAGGTTGGCATCGATTGCTTAGCTCTGCAAAATGTCACTTACCGTCAATCAACCGATTCCCCGGGAATTCCGTTCGATCGGTCACGGTCACCGTGCCTTCTAATCTCCCGCCAGGATGCCTTCTTGCCTCATGGGTAGACCGTATAGGTATTCCACGCAGAGAGGAAAGCTCCTCCCTCGCCTTCTCTCATTGGTGTCAGCAGGTCTGCTGACTTAATTTTTCAGTGTCTGCCCCCAGTCTCATTGCTGCCTCTGCCCAGGCCCAGATTTACTCCCTTTGCCGCCCCAAGGCCAGGTCCTTCAATACCGCCCCCCCACACACACATCACATAGGGGGACTCCCCAGAGAGCCCCCCTTACATCAGGGACCCCACAGAGCCTCCCTACTTACATCAGGGTCCCTAGAGAGCCTCCTCCTACATTAGGGTCCCCAGAGAACCTCCCCTTACATCAGAGTCCCCAGAGAACCTTCCCTTACATCAGGGTCCCTAGAGAACCTCCCCTTACATCACGGTCCCCAGAGAACCTCCCCTTACATCACGGTCCCCAGAGAACCTCCCCTTATATCAGGGTCCCCAGAGAGCCTCCCTACTTACATCAGGGTCCCCAGAGAGCCCCCCTTACATTAGTGTCCCCAGAGAGCCTCCCCTCCTACATTAGTGGCCCCAGAGAGCCTCCTTTCCTACATTAGTGTCCCCAGAGAGCCCCTCCTTACATCAGGGTCCCCAGAGAGCCTCCCTACTTACATCAGGGTCCCCAGAGAGCCTCCCCTTATATCGGGGTCCCCAGAGAGCCTCCCTACTTACATCAGGGTCCCCAGAGAGCCTCCCTACTTACATCAGGGTCCCCAGAGAGCCTCCCCTTATATCGGGGTCCCCAGAGAGCCTCCCTTACATTAGTGTCCCCAGAGAGCCTCCCCTCTTACATTACATTAGTGTCCCCAGAGAGCCCCTCCTTACATCAGGGTCCCCAGAGAGACCCTTCTTACATCAGGGTCGCCAGAGAGCCTCCCCTTACACCAGGGTCCCCAGAGAGCACCCCCTTACACCAGGGTCCCCATAGAGCCCCCCCCCTTACACCAGGGTCCCCATAGAGCCCCCCCCCCTTACACCAGGGTCCCCATAGAGCCCCCCCTTACACCAGGGTCCCCATAGAGCCCCCCTTACACCAGAGTCCCCAGAGAGCCCCCCCTTACACCAGGGTCCTCAGAGAGCCCCCCTTACACCAAGATCCCCAGAGAGCCCCCCCTTACACCAGGGTCCCCAGAGAGCCCCCCTTACACCAGGGTCCACATAGAGCTCCCCCTTACACCTGGGTCCCCAGAGAGCCCCCCCCTTACACCAGGATCACCAGAGAGCCCCCCCTAACATTAGTGTCCCCAGAGGCCCCCTTCCTTACATTAGTGTCCCCAGAGGCCCCCTTCCTTACATTAGTGTCCCCAGAAACCCCCCCCCTCTTACATCAGGGTCCCCAAACAGCTGACTCCCCCCTTGCAGGGGTTCCCCTGTACCTGGCTGGTGGAGGTGGCGATTGGCAGCTCTATGGTGTCCACAGCCAGGGGGTTCTTGCTGGGGCTAGTAGTTCTATATCTGAACCATGTGAGGGGGGAGGGGCCTCTGACCCGGGCATCAGCAACATTGTACAAGCAGAGTGAAAGTGAAACTAATACCTGCCCGGGTCAGAGGCCCCTCCCCTCCCCTCTCCTCTGTATACACACTGACACTCGAGTACTATAAGCCCCAGGGAGATCCCTGCCCACACAGGCACCATAGAGCTGCCGATCGCCGCCTTCCACCTCCTCCCACATCTCCCCACTGCACTCTAAACGGCCAGCCAGAGGTGCAGGCAGGGGAGATGTCTTGGGAGTCTTGGGGGGTTGCCGCAGTGCCGCCCCTGCATCCACTGCCTTGTCAGCACCCGATCCCTGCGGCGGAACGGCTCCTCATACTGGCGGGCGGTGGGCGGGCCCCTCACACGGGCGGCGGGCGGGCCCCCGGACTTCACGGAACTACAGGGCCCAGTCGCAGCTGCGACTGCTGCGACCCTGAAAATTCCGCCACTGGCCGAACAGATGTTCAGTTTGCAGCAGAACTCCCAAACAGGGTAAATGTTCTAACCAAATGGCGAACCCCATTGAAGTCTATGGGAGCAGTAAAAATCAAAAGTGCCAATTCTGAAGGCTTATGTGCATGTAATTGGCCATAAAATGGATATGGGGGTCTGAGTACTGCCCTGGGGGACATGTATCAATAAGACAAAAGTAAAAAAAATGTAATTATGCTTAAAGTGCAACAATAAAAATGAAAAATTCCTTTAAATATAGTGCCTGGGGGGGGGGGGTCCCCTTAATGTCCCTGTAAAATGGCACATCCGTAGCATACATAAAACATGCTACAGAAAAATTTTAATTTCTAAAGAAAAAAAGAACAAGTCAAATTCCATTGACTTGCGGATACAATTGCAGCACCCGGCTATTGAAAAAATAAGGAAAAAACTACATGGGGTCCTCCCAGTCCATACCAGGCCCTTCCAGTCTGGTATGAATTTTAAGGGAAACTCCACGCCAAAATAAAAAAAACGGCGTGGAGTCCCCCCCAAAATCCATACCAGACCCTTATCCAAGCCTTCCAGCGGGGAAACCCATTGACAGCTAATGACTCATCAATTGTTAAGGACGCCGCAGCCGGTTTCCTGGCCATGCTCCTTAACAACCAGCGTACACTGCGCCCTGATTGGGCAAAGCTTTGCTAAAATGCACTGTGCTGCGCTCAGTGCGTTGCAGGGTTTCCGTTGGGGTGAACACCCTGCAAATTCAGGTGTTCGGCGAACGACCGAATAGGCAAATATTTTGACCTAAACTCATGCTCGGCCCATCCCTACTGTTTAGTTTATACCCATCACATACATTGTAAATGCTTATTTGCTAGGAAGATAGTCAACTTGTGCACTTTGTAAGCATATTTTGTTATACTTTGAATTCTATGAATTGCTTTTCCTGCAGTTGTATTTGCAGCCTTTTCTATTTAGTAAAGCAAATATTAATATACTTCAGAGGTCTTCCTTGGTTTTACTGCAAGAACCTTTAATAGACACCAAGAAAAACACTAAGGCTACCCTTTCCACTTGTAATGGGGCCCCCAATGCAAGTTGTTCTCTCATCTTATTAAATTAACCCTCCTGTGAACAATTTGCTCCTTTGAATCTGTAACAAACCTGCTAATATACAGTATATAGATGGGCATATAGATGCTGGTTCATAAGCATGCCTTTGTGGCTTATTTTTATGTTTGTGCTTTTGTCTACTGATTGCAACTAGGGATGAGCTTCGTTTTCGAGTCGAACATACGTTCGACTCGAACATCGGCTGTTCGATCGTTCGACGAAGATCTAACGATTTGGGCCGTTCGCGCCAAATTCGAGTGACGCGAACGGCCGACAATGCACTACGCCATCGCAGTGTCATCCAGGCGCTGTGATTGGCCAAGCATGCACTGTGACCCCGCATGCTTGGCCAATCACAGCGCCGGCAGCGAGGAATGCAATGATTGGCCACAGGCAGGATGCCTGTGGCCAATTATTCTTGAGGGGGTTTAGTACACGCCCCACACTATAAAAGGCCGCCAGCGCGGCGGCCTTGTGTAGTGTGTTCCGGAGCAGGGAAAGAGAAGCATAGGCAGGGACAGTGTCATTTTTTTTCCTTTACTAATCCTGGATTCCTTGTGTTTAGGGACAAATAAGGATAGGTAGGGAGAGTGTCAGTGTGTTATTCTGTGCTAAACCTTGTTTGTAGGGACAGAGAGGTACAGTGAGGGAAAGTGTCAGTGTGCTATTCTGTTCTAAACCAATCTTGCTGAACCATATTTGAAATCCTTGAGTTTAGGGACAGAGAGGTACAGTGAGGGAAAGTGTCAGTGTGCTATTCTGTGCTAAATCTTGTTTGTAGGGACAGAGTAGGACAGTGAGTGAAACTGACAGTGTGCTATTCTGTTCTAAACCAATCTTGCTGAACCATATTTGAAATCCTTGAGTTTAGGGACTGAGAGGTACAGTGAGGGAAAGTGTCAGTGTGCTATTTTGTGCTAAATCTTGTTTGTAGGGACAGAGTAGGACAGTGAGTGAAACTGACAGTGTGCTATTCTGTTCTAAACCAATCTTGCTGAACCATATTTGAAATCCTTGAGTTTAGGGACAGAGAGGTACAGTGAGGGAAAGTGTCAGTGTGCTATTCTGTTCTAAACCAATCTTGCTGAACCATATTTGAAATCCTTGAGTTTAGGGACAGAGAAGGACACTCGTGGAAACTATCAGTGTGCTATTCTGTGCTAAATCTTGTTTGTAGGGACAGAGTAGGACAGTGAGTGAAACTGACAGTGTGCTATTCTGTGCTAAACCAATCTTGCTGAAGCATATTGCAAATCCTTGTGTTTAGGGACAGAGAAGGATAGGCAGGGGACAGTGTCAGTGTCATTGTTGCTAAGCCTCCTGCACAGTATACACCTGAAGGTAGCCCTTATTGCTGTTTTTCCCATCTCCCTGCAGGCCATCCATTAAAATGTCTGGAAGGCAAACAAGGAGAGGCAGACAGTCAGGAGGCAAAAAAAGAGGGCAAGCAGGCTCTGTGTCTGGGGGCAACAGTGCTGGTCGTGGATGCGGTGCATTGTCATCAGCACAGGGCCATGGGACACGCTTGTCCTTCTTTTCGGCAGCTGGACATGTTGAGCCACATCATGCCGAAGACTTGGTAGAGTGGATGACCAAGCCCACCTTATCCTCCTCATCCTCTCTCACCCAGGCTCAGGGTACTGGCAAAGCAGCTGCCAAAGCGTCCTCTTCTCTGGTATCATTATCTTCATTAGTCAATCCTTCCCTAGACCCACCATGTCCTCCTCCTGAGGAGTCCCCCGAACTGTTTGAGCACAGTGTTGGGTACATGCTCCAGGAGGATGCCGAGCGTTTCGAAGGATCTGATGATGATACCCAGATAGAGGAAGGCAGTAGCGTGAGAGCAGAGAGAGGGGATGCTCAAGAAGGACACCAATCTGGCAGTCATGCTCCAGCAGCTGCAGCATACTGCCAGATTGGCTCCAGTGATGAGGAGGGAGGGGATGATGAGGTCACTGACTCCACGTGGGTGCCTAATAGGAGAGAGGAGGAGGAGGAGGATGAGGAGGAGGCACATCTCCAATGAGGCAGGATGCCCTTGGGTGGCCAGCGTATGGGCAGCACACCAACGGAATCACACCGCAGAGCTCCGCCTGTGCAGGGCGCTGCCTCTGCCCGTCATTCAAAAAGTTCTTTGGTGTGGGCCTTTTTTGAGGCGAGTGCATCAGATCGCACAGCTGCTGTTTGCAACATATGTCTCAAGCGTATATCGCGTGGCCAAAACATCAGCCGCTTGGGCACCACATGCTTGATCAGACATATGTTGACCTGCCATGCAGCTCGTTGGCAAGCCTACCTTAAAGACCCACACCAAAGAACAAAGCTGACCTCTTCTTGCACCGCATCAGCTGGGATCTCCAACCCCACTATACCTTCACTCCTCTCTGAAACCTGCTCTGAGAGGAATGAAGGTGCAGAATTAGGTGTGTCACAGCCAAGTACTTGCGGGCACTCTGCTAGCAGTACACCGACGTCCGATTCTAGCAGGCAAATTTCCCTGCCCCAGCTGCTGGACCGTCAAAAGAAGTTCACTCCCAGCCATCCACATGCCCAGCGGTTGAATGCTAGCTTGGCTAAATTGCTAGCGCTTCAACTGCTGCCTTTTCAGTTGGTAGACTCGGCTCCCTTCCGTGAGTTTGTGCAATGTGCGGTTCCTCAGTGGCAGGTTCCCAAACGCCACTTTTTCTCACGGAAGGCGATTCCGGCTCTCTACAGGCATGTGGAAGGCAATGTCTTGGCCTCGCTGGACAGGGCGGTCAGCGGTAAGGTGCATATTACCGCTGACTCATGGTCCAGCAGTCATGGACAGGGACGTTACCTTTCTTTCACGGCCCATTGGGTCACTCTTTTGGCAGCTGGGAAGGATGCAGGACAAGGTGCAGTAGTGTTGGAGGTTGTTCCACCGCCACGCCTCCAAAATGCTACTACTGGTTGTGACACACCTCTCTCCTCCACCCCCTCCTCTTCTTCTTCCTCCATGGCCTCTTCCTGTGGTTTGTCCTCGGAACCAGCGGTGCTCCGTAGGCGTTCAAGGGGCTACGCAAGTACGCAGGCAAAAAGATGCCATGCCGTGCTTGCGCTGGTGTGTTTGGGGGACAGGAGCCACACTGGGGCAGAGGTCCTGTCTGCTCTGCAGGGGCAGGCCGAGAGGTGGTTGACGCCACGCCAGCTTAAGCCAGGAATGGTGGTTTGCGACAATGGCACCAACCTCCTCTCCGCCCTCCGACAGGGACAACTGACCCATGTGCCCTGTATGGCTCACGTCCTTAACCTGGTGGTGCAGCGGTTCTTGGGCAGGTACCCGGGCTTACAGGATGTCCTGAGGCAGGCCAGGAAAGTCTGTGTTCATTTCCGCAGATCTTATAATGCCAGTGCTCGCCTGGCTGAGCTGCAAAAGGAGTTGAACCTGCCCAAGAACCGCCTTATATGTGACATGCCCACCAGGTGGAACTCAACGTTGGCCATGCTGCAGCGGCTGCACATGCAGCAGAGGGCCATCAATGAGTACCTGTGCGACTACGGCACCAGGACAGGGTCAGGGGAGCTCGGTTTTTTTTCACCACGCCAGTGGGGCATGATCAGGGATGCATGCACTGTCCTGGCACCATTTGAGGAGGCCACGAGGATGGTGAGCAGTGACAGTGCATGCATCAGTGACACTGTACCTCTTGTCCACCTGTTGGAGCACACGCTGCGTGGAATAATGGACAGGGCACTTGAGGCAGAACAGAGGCAGGAAGAGGAGGACTTCCTTGCCTCTCAAGGCCCCCTTTACCCTGACAGTGTTCCTTCTGTCCCACCCATCGCACAGGAGGAGGAGGAGGAGGAGGAGGAGGAGGAGGAGGATTGTGTCAGCATGGAGGTGGAGGCTGGCACTCAGCATCATCAGCAGCAGTCTTTTAGGGATGATTTACAGTCCCAAGAAACCAGTGGACTTGTACGTGGCTGGGAGGAGGTGGCTGCGGATCATGTCGTCCTTAGTGACCCAGAGGACTCCGGACTGAATGCCTCAGCTAACCTACGATGCATGGCCTCCCTGATCCTGCAAAGTCTGCGGAAGGATCCTCGTATTCTTCGGATCAAGGAGAGGGACCATTACTGGCTGGCCACTCTCCTTGATCCACGGTACAAGGGTAAGGTTGCGGACCTTATGTTACCGTCGCAGAGGGAGCAGAGGATGAGACAACTCCGGGAGGCCTTGCAGAAAGGTCTGTGCAACGCGTTCCCAGAGACTGCTGAGGCTTCGGGCAGTCAAAGAAGGAGCGGTGGGGAAGGTGGCCGTCTGACCGATGCGTTCAGACAATTCTTTAGTCCGCAGCCCCAAAGTATGATCGTTTCCAGCAACCATCGCCAGCGTCTGATATACATGGTGCAGGAATACCTAGGGGCAAGGTCAGACTTGGACACCTTCCCCACCGATAATCCTCTGGCTTACTGGGTCTTGAGGATGGATCACTGGCCAGAGCTTGCACAGTATGCAATTGAGCTACTGGCCTGTCCTGCATCCAGCGTTCTTTCAGAACGCACATTCAGTGCTGCTGGAGGATTTGTCACGGATCACAGGGTGCGCCTGTCCACCGACTCGGTTGATCGACTGACTTTCATCAAGATGAACCAGTCTTGGATCACCACCAGCTACCACACACCTGATGCTGATATAACAGACTAATTGATTTTAAAATGTCACATCCCTTCAAGACTGATGCTGATGCTGAGTGCCTGTGCTGTTATGTTGACTGGCTATCCTCCTCCTCCTCCTCAATGATACGATTAATGATGATAGCTTGGAAGATCATTTTGGTTTATGGGTGACGCCACCAGTGGCTAAGGCCCAATTTTTCAGCCCCTGTTTAACAGGGGCGTGTAATTACAATTTTTGATGCAATACTTTGCAACAGGCCTCATTGCTGTGCTCCAAGTACAGTATCTGTGAGGGGTTGCAGTGTTGTGCCACCAGTGCCTAAGGCCCAATTTTTCAGCCCCTGTTCAACAGGGGCATGCAATTATAATTATTGATCTAATAATTCACAGCAGGGCCCATTGCTGCGCCCACCAAGAGTAACTGTCAGGCCTTACAGTGTTGTGGCACCAGCACCACCATCACCACCACCACCACCACCAAAGGCCCAATTTTTCAGCCCCTGTTCAACAGGGGCATGCAATTATAATTATTGATCTAATAATTCACAGCAGGGCCCATTGCTGCGCCCACCAAGAGTAACTGTCAGGCCTTACAGTGTTGTGGCACCAGCACCACCATCACCACCACCACCACCACCACCAAAGGCCCAATTTTTCAGCCCCTGTTCAACAGGGGCATGCAATTATAATTATTGATCTAATAATTCACAGCAGGGCCCATTGCTGCGCCCACCAAGAGTAACTGTCAGGCCTTACAGTGTTGTGGCACCAGCACCACCATCACCACCACCACCACCACCACCACCAAAGGCCCAATTTTTCAGCCCCTGTTCAACAGGGGCATGCAATTATAATTATTGATCTAATAATTCACAGCAGGGCCCATTGCTGCGCCCACCAAGAGTAACTGTCAGGCCTTACAGTGTTGTGTCAACACCACCACCACCACCACCACCACCAAAGGCCCAATTTTTCAGCCTCTGTTCAACAGGGGCATGCAATTATAATTATTGATCTAATAATTCACAGCAGGGCCCATTGCTGCGCCCACCAAGAGTAATTGTCAGGCCTTACAGTGTTGTGGCACCAGCACCACCATCAAAGGCCCAATTTTTACTACCACTGATCAACAATTATATGTTATTACAATTCCTGATATAATAGTTGACAGCAGGGCGTTCCAACACCCACCAAGAGTAACTATGAGTGCTTACAGTGTTGTGCCAACACCAACACCTAAGGGGCCAATTTCTGCAGAGTATATACGGCAGGTCCCTACTTTCAAACATCCAACTTACAAACGACTACTACTTGCAAACGGAAGAAGACAACAGGAAGTGAGAGGAAATCTACCCCTTGGAAGGAAAATTCTCTCCTGTAAGAATTAATATGGGAGAAAGGTGTCTCCTCTCTACTGATGCTTTATCACCAATCCTTGTTTCAATAAAAACACCACATTTCAAAAACAGTTGTCATTGGGACGCAAAGTGAGGTGAAATGTTCTGAACAGGGGCACAGACAGCAAAAAAAATGTTACAGGGGTGATAACCCTTCCCTATGTTTTCCAAAAAGCTTAAAAAAAGGAATTTGGCATGGAGCTAGACTTAAACAATGTAGCTGTTCAAAATTACAAACAGATTCTACATAAGAACAAACCTACAGTCCCTGTCTTGTATGCACCGCCTGTATACGGCTGTTCAGAGTATATAGGGCCTTTTTTATTTTGTGTGCGGGGTTCCCCTTAATATCCATATGTAGCGATACCTCCAACTAAGAAGGCCGCAGATTTAGTTGGGCCCTGAAGACAGCTCCGCCAACCCCCGGCAATATGCTCAACCCCCCACTGGCACAGCTAGTAAGGGGAGATAGGACCGCGTGACCGCAACTTTAGGTGACACAGTCCTATGGCAAACACACACAGTGATATACTTTAAAACTTCTATTAAAGTAAATGAAACTGACACCAATGTACTTGACCTAGATATTTTACTGAGGCTAATGGGCAAGTAATAAACAACAGTATTATAAGTTGCAGATCCCTGCAATAAACAGTAATAAAGATAAACAGAGTAATCAGAATAATAAAGTATTGCTATGCAACTCTAGCGCTGCCCTTTTACAGCTACTTCCCCTCATGGGTAGACTAACACCCAGCAATGTCTACCTATGCAGTCAGGCCTGACTGATCTAAATGGAAGTTCAGTGAAACAATATTCGCTAGCAATCTTTTCGGTGGTGCACTTGAAGAACAACTTTGTAATCCCAACGAATAGAAAAGATAAAGTGTCTGTCTTTAAACAGCTCTCACCACCCGGACAAGTCCAAGTCCGTTTCCTCCATCGATTCGTCTAGGAACAGGAATCCACCGACATCCAAGTCTTCAATCCTTCTGGTGTACTGCAGCAAGGATGAGAAGATGTCTCTAAGGTTCTGCTAGGCTGGCAGAGGGCTCTTTGGAAAGGAGTACAAGGCCCAGGCTTCAGGCCTTGTGCACACAGCAGTTCAGCACAGAGATCCTCTTGCTAGGAGAGGGGGTGTCCAAAGAGACCGAACAAACTCCACCTCCCCTTTATAAAGTCTGCCCCAGCAGTCTCTGTTCCGGAGCAATGTACCCTGGGTGCATGTAGTAGATGTAGATGTAGTCTCTCTCTCTCCTCTGCTTTCACTTCCAGTAATGTCTCTTTACTTCCTCCCGACTCACCTCTCACCTGGAACTTCTTGTCTCTCTGCATTAAAGGGGAACACCCCGCTACACACTCCCCCCACTTGAACTCTTTGGTCCCCAAAGACATCTAACATTTTTAGATCTGCAAAACATTTTAGATTCAATGCGGTTGCATAGGATTGACAGAGGAGCCTCCCACCAATCATCATAGGATGGGGAGCTGTCCTGTCTACAGGTCGCTTCAGTGGGGGCGACCTGTCTAACTGTGCCAGAGAGTGAGCTGGGGTTGCCCTCCACTAAATGGACAGTGAAAGGATCCGGATTCTCAGCATTCCTTCTAGCAGTGACTACAGAGTCTTCCGAACTGTTCCCCATTTGTGGGTAGGTCAGCTTCTTAGGAGGCCGGATGACTCTTCGAGCCCTTTGCTCTCTTGGGATTTCTGGCTCTGGCGCCTCAGGCTCTTTTACCTCTGAACAACCATCCTGGGCATCTTCCCAGTATTCTGCTGAAGGACTAGAAGGGATGAACTCTGTGGCTTCTGGGTTCAGTGTCCCATCTTGAGTGTCTTCAGTGGCTGGAAGATCAATATTAGAAGTTTCTGGAGTTGGGGAAGGCCACAGCCAATCAAGTTCTCCTTCTTCATTTTCACTAAGTTGAGAGGCCTCTCCATCTTCAGCTCGGGAGGTCTGCGACCGAGTGTTCGGCCTAGGAGTATCCAGAATAGAGGCCGGATCAGGGGAGTCTCCAGCAGGAGGTATTCTAACTGCCTCAGCAAGTGGGAGCAGGTGATTCCGATGCCACGTCTTCAGTGGGCCTACCTTTCCTTCTGGTTTCAACTTATAGACAGGTAGGCCCGGCAACTTCCTACAGATGACATAAGGTTCAGATCTCCATCTGTCTGCAAGTTTGTGCTTCCCAGGGATCCCCAGGTTGCGTAACAGCACTCGATCCCCAGGCTGTAGGTCTTGCACCCGGACCTTCAAGTCAAAGTTCCTCTTATTTCTAGCCCCCCTTTGGTCGGAAGCTGCTTGAGCTTGCTCATAAGCTACTTTCAGGCTTTGTCTGAGCCTGTCCACGTACCCTTTGTGGGATGTGACTGAGGAATGGTCCAGAGAGGTGCCAAAGGCCAGGTCCACAGGTAGTCTCGCCTCTCTCCCAAACATGAGTCGATATGGGGAGTAGCCTGTAGCATCACTGATGGTGCAGTTGTAAGCATGTACTGTGGCTGCTATGTGTTTGCTCCAATGTTGCTTTTTCTCACTTTCCAGAGTCCCCAACATGTTGAGCAAGGTTCGGTTGAACCTTTCCGGCTGAGCATCTCCCTGTGGATGGTAAGGTGTAGTTCGAGTCTTTTTGATTCCCAAAGAATCCAGGAGCTTCCGGATCAGTTTACTCTCGAAGTCCCTCCCTTGATCTGAATGGAGTCGCTGTGGCAGCCCATAATGGACAAAGTACTTCTCCATAAGTACCTTGGCTACGGTGGAGGCCTTCTGGTCTTTGGTCGGGAAAGCCTGGGCATACCGGGTGAAATGGTCGGTTATCACCAGAACATTTCCTAGTCCACTCAGGTCGGGTTTGAGGCAGAGAAAATCAATGCATACCAGATCCATTGGGCCTTGACTTTGTAGATGGCCCATTGGGGCAGCTTGATGGGGCAAAGTCTTCCTCTGGATGCATCGGGCACATGAGTGGCAGTACTCCTCTACCTCTGCCCTCATGCAGGGCCAATAGAACCGACTTCTGACAAGTTGAAAGGTCCTTTCAGCCCCTAGGTGGCCATGATTGTCATGCAGGGCAATCAGAACAGTCTCCCGATGTTTCTCTGGGAGGAACAGCTGCCACTTATCTTCTGAGTCATCAGAGGGGCCCCTTCGGTAGACCACTCCCTGATGTAACTGCAACCTATCCCACTCCTTCCTCAGCAGGCGAGCTTCTTTTGAAGGTTGACGCATGAGTCTGTTTGGATCCTGATTCTCCAAGGCCTCCAGGACCAATCTCCCCATGGGGTCTTTCAATTGGTCACACCTCAATTCCTTCTTGGACAGTCTTGGTAGGTTGTCCTCTTCCAATTGAGCTACTCCACAGTAGTGTTTGGGGACTCCCACCGTGGTAACTCATATTTCCTCTGCTCTGGAGCCTCCTCGGGCTTGGAATTCAGCTCCTTGACAAAGGGCCCGCACCCGGTCCGGTGCCACTTGGGTCCAATCTTCTATTTCAATGGTGGGGGAATGAGATCTCCTGGACAGAGCGTCTGCGTCTCGATTCCCAGCCCCTGGCCTATACTTTAGGCTGAAGCTGAATCCAGACAGTGCGGCCAGCCACCTGTGTCCAGTGGCGTCCAGCTTGGCCGTGGTGAAAAGGTAGGTAAGGGGGTTGTTGTCGGTCTTCACAGTGAACTCCGCCCCATATAGGTAATCTTTGAGTTTGTCTACTACCGCCCACTTAAGGGCCAGGAACTCCAGCTTGTGGGTGGGGTAGTTCTTCTCCGAGGGGTTCAGGCTCCTACTCACGTAGGCAACAGGCCGCAGTTGCCCTTCGTGTTCTTGGTAAAGTACTCCTCCCAGACCGTCATGACTAGCATCCACGTGCAGTTCATAGGGTTTGGTTGGGTCTGCGTAGGCCAAGACCGGGGCAGTGGTTAGGCTCTCCTTTAATGCCTGGAAGGCCTCTTCACACTTCTGGTTCCACTGATCTCTGACTGACTCTCCCGGCTTCCTGGGCCCTGAGTCGTCCTCTTCCCCCTCGGTCTTGAGTAGTTCATTCAATGGTCTAGCAATTCGGGCGAATCCTTCCACAAACCTCCTGTAATAGGAGCAGAACCCCAAGAAGGATCTGAGTTCTGTTACTGTGGTGGGTCGTGGCCAGGAGGTAACTGCCTCCAATTTCTCAGGGTCTGTGGCCACCCCCTCTTCAGACACTATGTGCCCCAGATAGTTCACAGAAGACTGGTAGAACCGACACTTCTCAGGCGAAAGCTTGAGTCCTTCCTCACTTAGTCTTCTCAACACTTTTTCCAGCCTCTCTTCGTGTTCTTCCAAGGTTCTCCCAAAGACAATGACATCGTCCAGGTATACAAGGACTTCAATAAGGTTCATGTCTCCTACAGTCTTCTCCATGAGACGTTGGAAAGTAGCTGGGGCTCCAGACAGACCTTGGGGCATCCGATTGAATTCAAAGAACCCCACTGGGGTTATGAAAGCTGTCTTCTCCTTGTCTTCTGGATGCATAGGGATCTGATAGTACCCACTCTTGAGGTCCATAACGCTGAACCATTTGGCTCCAGACAAGCTCTGTAGGGCATCCTCTATCCTCGGAGTGGTGTATTGGTCGGGGATGGTTTTCCTGTTGAGAGTCCTGTAGTCCATTCTTCTTTCTGACCACCACTATGGGAGTGGCATAGGGGCTCCTGGACTCCCGTATCACACCAGTCCTCTTGAGTTCTGCAAGTTGTTCCCTTAGATCCTCCAGATCTGCTAGGGGGACCCGCCTGACTCTCTCTCGGAAGGGCTTGTCTTCCTGGAGGCGGATCCGATGGGTGGCACTCCTTGCACACCCCACATCGAACTAATCTCTGGAGAATATCTTCTCCCATCTAGTCAACTGGGCCTTGGCTCTCTCTTTCCAAACCCTGGATAGATTCAAGTTCTCCATGGACAGCTTCTCCCAAAGATCTCCTCTTTCACCCGTCCCCTTTACTTCTGACAGGGTAACCGGGGCAGCAGGGCTCACCTGGCCCAGCAGCATTCTGGCAGGGATTTCCATGGGGCCTCTGGTAGTGTTTCTAACACTCACTGGAACTCTACAATGGGCCTTCTTCAGAACCTTCAGCGGAATCACTTCTGGTATCACTTCCAGACCTGAGGACTCTCCTTTTGGGTCGGATTCCAGCACGACAAAGGGTCCAGGCTGCTCCCAAGTAAGCTTCACAGTGGCTCTGAGACAGGTTACTTCGCCAGGCTGCAACACTACCCCTCCTCTTCCAAGTCTCCACACCTTCCCTATCCCCTCCACCGGGGTCTTCTGCTCTAGGACCAGCCTTTGGTAAGCCGTCCTCAGCATGGGATGGATCTTGGTGGCCGCTTGCCCCTTCTCTTCCACTAAAGGGGTCAGGAGTCTTCGGACCAGGTCCGTGTTTGTCCCTATTATAAGGGAGCTCTTGTTGGCTCCTGGCGGCCGAGGGCACACAACTGCCAGGGTGTCAAACACTTCGGCCTTCCCAGCCACAGATGGGTCAAAGTTCATCCGGATGGGCAGATAGCCATCATAGGGGAAGCTCTGGGTTCCAATTCCCCATATTTCCAGCTCCTCTATGTTCTGGATGGGCAGATGACTCAAGTGCTTATCGTAGAAATCCCGGTATAGTAGGGTCACTTGTGCCCCAGTATCCAAGATGGCTCTGGTGTAGACTCCCTCCACTTGAATGGGCACTACAGGAGATGGGCCTACCAGCTTCTCCGGATATGGCCTGGCAGGAGTCGCCTTCTTCTGGTCCTTTCCCTTCGGACTCTCTCTCGTCCATCTCCCTTTTGACTTTAGTCTTTCTTGGGCCTGGTATGCATCGATTTCCCTCCTTTTAATGGGCGTACAGACCTGCTGAGGGATATTATAGTTTTTCTTAGGTGTGCATTCCCTTTGGGGAATGCTGTGCCTCTTCTGAGGGGTCTGGCCCTCTCTTTTTGGGGTGTACCCCTGCTGAGGGATACTATAGTTCCTCTGAGGAGTTTTGTCTTTTCTCTTCCTTAGCTTCTCATTCAGTTTGGAACTCACTGAAAATGATGGGCACCCGGTCGGCTCCTTCACCGGGGCCCGCTGAAGTTTCCCGCCAGCTGTTTGGACTTTTCCTCAACTACCAGGCTTGGGCATACTCGCCTGAGATGTCCTTTTCCTCCACATTTGAAGCAGGCTCTCTGTATTGGTTTCATAGAGCGGTTAGTGGTAGGGGTCTTTGGTGCCATGAGTGGTGAGACCTCTTCTGTCTGGGGTTTCACCAGACGAGTCATCAACATCGTCATCATCTCTAGTATTTCTTTCTGGGTCTGGAACAGCTCCTCCAGTCCAGTCTGACTTGTGGGGAAGTGGTGAATAGGTGAAGACCATGATCCCTGTTCAGTGCTTGCTGCCAGTACACTAAGCTCCCGAGTGTCTGAAGGGACATCTATCTGTTGTACTTTGGCACTTGTGGTGCTAGGAGATTGAAGTTTCCTCTGTTTTTGGTCCTTCTCAATCTCCATCTTATCTGCTTCATTCATTTTCTCAATGAGGACCTCATCCGGAGTTGAGGGATCTTCCAAATGCTGCTTCAGCTGTAGCTTGATGTAGTCACTCCTCAATCCCGTAGTCACAGATCTCCGGAATTTCTTTTGGACTAGCTCGACTCCAAAATGCTCCCCATTTCCTTCATCCTTGGATGTGGACAACAGGCGGTCCTTGAGCTCAATGGCCCGGAATAGGAAGTTCTGAGGAGTCTCTCCACTCTCCTGGGTCATATTTATCAGTCGATGAAATAACTCAGCGGCATCTTCCTCCTCATAATAGCTTTTCAGTATCCTCTTTAGCTGGTTCAGGGTCAATCCACCCTTCCTCTCTAACATGCCCCTGACACTTGAACCTGGGCTGATGGCATGGATTACAGCCTCTCTAATTTCAGATTCCTGATATCCTTTCTGTAACCCCAACTCTATTTGGTGTAGGAGGTTGGTGTAGGACAGTTTGTCCTTCTGCCCTCTTTCTCCTATCTGGCCATCAATGCGGAAATCCTTCCGGATGGTTACTTCCTGCAGGCGACCCTGAGCTCGTTTCTTCGGTACCTTCCCAGGTTTGGGCTTTATCTGACCATCTTTCTGATCCTCAGGAGCGACACGTAACTCCTTAATGCGTTCAGCTATCATACTGGAAGTCTCCTGAAACCTCTCTTGTATGTCACGGTACTGTCGTTTCAGATCACTCAGCTGTTGCTCTGCCTGCGATTTAACAGCAGCCCCTGCTTTCCTGTCCAAGGGTTCTAACTGCTTCTGACTGGGATGTGTCAGGTGGAACTCAGTCTTTTCGGACAATTTTATACTGGCACCGTGGAAGTTTTCAGGGACATCCTGTCCCCACTCTATCAGTGCATAGGTGCAGTTGGTCCTTGAGTCTGGTCTCATTGCGACCACGTAAGCCTTTCTATCCGGGGACAATATTTGTACCACTTCTTTAATTTGTTTCTCTCTCCAGTCACTCCCTGGAAGTTCAATGGCCACGCTCGCTTCTGAGCGTGTCCCTTCTGCTTCGCACCATTGGACTACTTTGGTGGGGTCCATGCCGGCACTTCAGGCGTTCACCTGCTGTATCAGGATCCCGGACGAGAACCCCCACGTGTAGCGATACCTCCAACTAAGAAGGCCGCAGATTTAGTTGGGCCCTGAAGACAGCTCCGCCAACCCCCGGCAATATGCTCAACCCCCCACTGGCACAGCTAGTAAGGGGAGATAGGACCGCGTGACCGCAACTTTAGGTGACGCAATCCTATGGCAAACACACACAGTGATATACTTTAAAACTTCTATTAAAGTAAATGAAACTGACACCAATGTACTTGACCTAGATATTTTACTGAGGCTAATGGGCAAGTAATAAACAACAGTATTATAAGTTGCAGATCCCTGCAATAAACAGTAATAAAGATAAACAGAGTAATCAGAATAATAAAGTATTGCTATGCAACTCTAGCGCTGCCCTTTTACAGCTACTTCCCCTCATGGGTAGACTAACACCCAGCAATGTCTACCTATGCAGTCAGGCCTGACTGATCTAAATGGAAGTTCAGTGAAACAATATTCGCTAGCAATCTTTTCGGTGGTGCACTTGAAGAACAACTTTGTAATCCCAACGAATAGAAAAGATAAAGTGTCTGTCTTTAAACAGCTCTCACCACCCGGACAAGTCCAAGTCCGTTTCCTCCATCGATTCGTCTAGGAGCAGGAATCCACAGACATCCAAGTCTTCAATCCTTCTGGTGTACTGCAGCAAGGATGAGAAGATGTCTCTAAGGTTCTGCTAGGCTGGCAGAGGGCTCTTTGGAAAGGAGCACAAGGCCCAGGCTTCAGGCCTTGTGCACACAGCAGTTCAGCACAGAGATCCTCTTGCTAGGAGAGGGGGTGTCCAAAGAGACCGAACAAACTCCACCTCCCCTTTATAAAGTCTGCCCCAGCAGTCTCTGTTCCGGAGCAATGTACCCTGGGTGCTGCAAGATGTACTGGGAGATGTAGTCTCTCTCTCTCCTCTGCTTTCACTTCCAGTAATGTCTCTTTACTTCCTCCCGACTCACCTCTCACCTGGAACTTCTTGTCTCTCTGCATTAAAGGGGAACACCCCGCTACACATACAAGACCCAAAGGGGCTGGTAATGGGCTGGGGTAGGGGGGGGGGTTTGATGGGGTAGCTATGCCATTTTTCTTAAAGATTTTCATCCATATTACCGGGACCAGACATTACATTAAAGCCGCAAGCAGTTTTAAATGGCTTTTTTTTCCTTTAGAAATGTTATTTTGTGCAGGGACAGTTCTAAACACGGGAAACACGTGGCACTTCACAGGCATACTTTAGACACCCCCCAGGTACAATATTTAAAGGAATATTTGACTTTTTTTTTTTCACTTTATGCATCATTAAAATGACTGCTCCCGGAAAACGTCCGTTTTTAAAACTTCTTTTTGCATTGATACTTGTCCCCTGGTGCAGAACCCGGGTTCCCAAACTCTGTTTAGGACAATAACATGGATAATAGTCATTATAATTAGCACTTTAGAATCCGAACGTTCGCATCCATTGTATTTAATAGGGTTCTAATGTTCGTGCGAACTTTCGGTCCGTTCGCGGGTTCTGGTGCGAACCGAACCCGGGGGTGTTCGGCTCATCACTAATTGCAACTGGCCATTTTTCCCAGCCAAACACTGGTCATGCTTAAAGGAAAGCCATAATGGTCTTTGAACATTTTTTAAGTTTACAACTTTATAAACTTGATGCAGCCATGACACTTACCAGTAGTTTTCAAAGCTCAGGGACCAATGGCAGAAATGAAGACTAGTGGGATAAAAGCAAAGGTAATAATACTTTTTCATTTTCAGTGCATTAGCTCTAGCATAGGTCTTATAGGAACGTAGTGCAGTTTATACTCAGTGCAGTTAAAGAAGTAAGAAAAACATATTTTATTATCTCTCTTTAGAAACCATGAATGCCTGAGTCCTTGCCCTTGTCTCATCAGCCTGTGAGAAAACTTGGCAAAGTCCTATTATTTTTCCATTAGGAACTAAATCTATTTGGGCTCCTGTATAAGCAATACAATCAAACTGTGGACAGGGCTTCTGATTCTGTTTTACTTCCATATCCAAACTGCTGTTTTATATCTAAATTCAAACTGAAGTACATCAACAGCCTTGCACAAAACTTAGTTAGGATCCCCACAGTTTGCTCAGCTTTTAAAATAACAACTTGATTTATATTCTAGGAAATTTGCACTGTAGGACCTGTTTATGCAGTGATCTAGTAACATTTATGTATACCTATTGTATAAGAAAATTATATTGAATGCATGGGCCTGTAATCGTAGGTTAATAATCATTACTTTGAATGTAATTTAGCATATAAAAACAGCAATTTAGAAGCAATAGTGTGTTAATCTTCCATTCTGAACTGTGTTTGTCAGTAAGCTAATAAAAAGGAATATTAAACGTTACTGTTTTGTGGATAGCCACACACTAAATGAGGAAATAAATGTTCGGCTTGAGTCTCAGAAATTCAAGCTGGTGAAGTGGCCCAAACCACATTTTCCATATCTTTAACTGCTGTTAAATGAGCAAAATGCATTGGGCAATTATGGATAACAATCTGGGTTATTATGTCACCAAAGGAACTTTGGTTGAAGTACATTAGTTTTTAGTTGTAAAGTCATGTCCATGTCATGCTCTATTTAATGCTCATTGACATGATTATTTAACCAAATGTGTATCTGCTTACAGTTCAGTAAGTTTTATTTTCATAACTATGCACAGACATTGCAATCGCCATGGATCTACTGCTAATAATTAAAGCTGAACTCCAAGGAAGCAGCTAAATACACTGTTTCACCACTTCAGCTCCGGAAGGTTTACCCTCTTTCATGACAGGCCATTTTTTGCCATAGTCCACTTCATTGCTTTAACTGACAATTGCGCGGTCGTGTGACACTGTACCTAAATAAAATGTTAGTCATTTTCTTCCCACAAATAGAGCTTTCTTTTGGTGGTATTTGCTCACCTCTGCGGTTTTATTTTTTTGCGCTATAAACAAAAGAAGACCGACAATTTTGAAAAAACAGCAATATTTTTTACTTTCTGCCATAAAACATATCCAAATAAAATTTTTAAAAAAATCAAATTTCTAACTGACACTTTTTTTTTGTTGCAAATTCTTTTTATTGTTTTTAGAAATATGTGGCACGTACGTCCGAATTTAAGTTCAATAACTATAAAATAATATCATTGCTGAAAAAGGAAGAAAAAAGCAGGACCTCATATCTAAACTCTATGAGATTTTAAACAGCAAGTTTAAAGAAAAGGTAGCGGTTCCGGCAAGGATACAGTGGGAACGAGATCTTGGACCATTGTCAGACATACAGTGGTCAGAAGCTCTCTCTGTGATTCTAAAGGATCACTGTCTACTACCCAAAAATTAACACAATTGTTCATCTTACATAGGTCATACTACACCCCAGGAAAAATTGTCCAAGTGGAAATGCAGAGAATCCCCCTTGTGTCCTCGTTGTAGAGGCGCTCCAGCTAATTTAATACATATGCTGTGGAGAGGTCCCAAACTCTGATACTGGCAGGACATAATTAAAATTATAAATAATATACTTGGTATAAATTTAGTATTAGATCCGAGAACATGTCTATTAAATATAGTAAAGAAACCAAATATATCAGAAAATGCCTACGTTGTAATATCAAGAT